>MU224482.1:2311118-2350059 GCA_018584345.1 Thuja plicata | reverse complement strand
ATTCACCCCCCCCCCTCTCAGTTATTACTAACAATACATTATAAGCATACATGCCTGATTAGAACCTTCAATAGGTTATCTTTCAATATCATCTACAATTAGAATTGATGCAGTCAAGGATAGTGGGAACTCATAGAGTGACCAATTCTTGCAGCAAGAGTCACACAACAGAAGCCAAAATAAAACAAGAGAAAAATGAATGAAAGATCAACCTTCTTTTTATCATATGATTAGTTAAAAGAACAAATGTAAGCAGTGATACATTCTAGGCATACAATCCTGATTAAAACCTTTAGTAGTTATATTTTAATACCATATGAATCAACAACAACTACATGAACCTTCTGTAGGAACTTTCTTCCATATGATCTTTAGATCAGAATCCTATAGGTTCTAAGCTACTACTCTGTTATGTCCCTCTCCTCTCTTCTTTAAGAAAATCAATTATAAGAGTATATAAGGCCTTCACAAACATCAGGTTAGCCAATAAAGATTATATTTTCAAATGAGAAGGAAAACATATTACACAAATAGGTCAGGACCCAAAATCATAAGGATCTTCATCCAATGAGTGAAACATGAATCATGATCCCTAAAGTAGGTTGGTTAAAAATATATAATAATCAAGAAATGATATATTAAGCTTTGCCGATTAGGAAAACCTTTTTGAGATCGCAAAATATGAAGAATGACTAGAAAATGAAGAATAAGATAGTCTCACCAAAAATCTAAAAGATCTCAAGCGTGAAGTAACCAAATGAAGCACAATCAAGGAGAATGAAAAGAAAGAAGCTACAAACATGAAGAAAGGATCACAACCTTCAAAAATAAGAACAGAACGATCACAAAAAGAAACACCAAGACTGATCAAATAGGAAAACAACAAAACAAATACTTTTGGTTGATGCAAGATTGCCAAGATCCAAAGATGGTCCTGCATAAGACACCCAAGGTTATTTTAAAAAGTAAGCCTCTCACTTTTCTAGGGCCAAAGGAAAACCAAAATGATCAACCTCAGCCTATGAAATCCATGAAGAAAATTCCATGGGTCTATCCTTCCATTTGACAAGATATTCCATGTACTTCTTACCTAATGTACTTCTACCAACTTTTCTATCCAAAATTTTCTCTATCTAATCCAACTGCTTCTTAGGATACTGTTTCTCTAGATCTGATCCATCACTTCTATTTAAATCTAGCTTATGATACTCATACAAATGTGCAACATTGAACATAGGTGATATATCGATGTCTTCTGGTAATTCCACTTCACAAGCATTCCCTGAATCAAATCTCCTCAAGATCTTACAAGGTCCAAATTTCTTCATCCTCAACTTGTTATAAGTTCATCTAGGAAATATACCCTTCTACAAGTATACCATCACTTCATCTCCTACCTAAAATTCCTTATGTCTTCGCTTCATATCAGCTCTCCTCTTATAGTCTTGGTTCATTTTCTCCAAATTTTGTCTAACTCCTTCATGCAATGATTTCATAACCTCTGCAAAGTCTTCTCATTCAACACTCTTCTTAAAATCATGACGTATATTCATTCTGCCATTGCCTTAGGATTAAAACTAGTAACTATCTCAAATGGTATCTTCCCTATGTTCCTATTTACTGAACTATTATATACAAACTATGCTTGTGTTAAAACTAATCCCAATTTTCTGGCTTGTCTCTAACTAAACATCTCAACAAATTCCCTAAAATCCTATTCACAACTTATTTATGTCCATCAGTCTGTGGATGAAAAGTAGAACTGTACTTTAAATTAGCCTTCATCTTCTTCCAAAGTATTCTCCAAAAATATCCAACAAACATACTATCCCTGTCTGAAATAATAAATTTTAGGTAACCATGTAATCTTACAATCTCCTTAAAAAATAAATCAGTTACATGCACTGCATCTATAGTTTTCTTACAAGGAATGAAATGTGTCATCTTAGAAAATATGTCTACAACCACAAAAACTAAATCTTAGCATCTTGGTGTCTTTGGAAAACCAAGGAAAAAATCCATGCTAACATCTTCCCAAGTTCTGATTGGTATTGTTAATGGTGTATACAATCGCACATTCTAACTACTACCTTTTTCAAATTGGCACACTTTACAATTTTGAACAAAATTTTGCACATCCTTCTGAAATTGTGACCAAAAGTAATTCTCTCTCACCAAAGCTACTATCTTATCAATGCCAAATGCCATGCCAATCCTCCACTATGTTTCTCCTTAATGGTATTATCTCTCATATAACTTCTAGGTATGCACAACTGACCACCTTTGAATAAAATTCCATCCTAAATAAGATAATCTAACCACTTAATTCTATTTGCAACAATAGGTTCTCTAATTTCCTTCCAAGGTTTAGTGAAGTTTGGATCATTCTCATACAACACCTTCAATTCATCAAATCCCAACGCTGCAAAAATCATTTAGTCAAAAAATTCCTTCTCCTAATCAAGGCATCAACAACTCTATTTGACACCACTCTTATGTTTCAACACAAATGTATAGCTCTGTATGAACTCAACCCATCTCATATACCTCTGATTTAACTTAGCTTGACTGTTCAAGTACTTAAATGCTTGATGATCAGTATAAAACACAAATTCCCTAGGAAATAGATAATGTATCAATTTCTTCAAGGCTTGTATTATGGCATAAAAATCCTGATCATACATTGAATACCTTCTTTTAGAATCATTCAAATTCTTACTAAAGTATACAAGAGGTCTTCCTTCTTGACTTAGGACAGCTCTGATTGCATTTACACTAGCATCATGATCTACTTGAAATACCTTATTGAAATCAGGTAAATCTAACACTGGTTTCTCTATCACCTTTTGTTTCAGCAATTCAAAACTCCTTTGTGTTCTATGTATCATTTTTAATTCATTCCTATCTCCTCTCATGGTTTCAGTCATCGGTCCACAAATTGAGCTAATTTTCTAATGAACTTTCAGTAAAAAATAGCCAACCCATAAAATGATCTTAATTACCTCTCCAACATTCTTCAGTGTAGGCCACTCAACAATGGATTTCACTTTATAAGGGTCCATATTCAATCCCTTAATAGATATTAAAAATCCAAAATACACTAATTGCTCTTTCATGAAAGTACACTTTTTGAGGTTGATTAGCAACTTCTCTTCCCTTAACTTCTGCAATAATTTTCTAACATGCATCAAATTCTCCTCCTTTTTCTTACTGAAAATAAAAATATCATCCAAATATACAATTAAATACTTACCTAAGATTTTATTTAGAACCTCGTTCATTAACCTCATGAAAGTACTTGGTGCATTAGACAATCCAAAAGGCATTACCAACCTTTCATACAATCCTTCATTTGTTTTGAATAGAGTCTTCCACTCATCACCTTCTCTAATTCTAATATCATGATATCCACTTTTCAAATCTATCTTGGTGAAATATCTAGATCCACTCAAACAATCCATCATATCATCCATTCTTGGAAAATGAAATTGATACTTAATTGTGATCCAGTTGATAGCCAAAACTATAGGTATTGCACACAGACTGAGACTTGTTTATTGAGATCTTCATTCTCTATTGGTGTCATCCTATATGCTTCTTTTTTAGGGAAACTAGCTCCTAGTATAAAATCCATACAATGGCTAATACTCCTCAGAGATGGTAATCCATCATGAACATTATCTGAGATGATATCTGCATACTCTTCCAACAATCTAGTGATTTCTTTAGGATGTTCTTTCTCTGAGACAATTCCCTTAGAATTCTTAGGTGCTAAAGAAAAATACACATTAGCATGCCTCATACAATCCAAAAAATCCTACCATCGACTAAAAAAATTCTTGTACTGGTACACACTTCACTCTTAAGGGGTTCCTCTAAAGGTAACAAATTTTTCTTCATTCCATGAGAAACAATGGTGTACACATTCTTCCTACCATCATTTATAGATGGTCTATCACATTTCCATGGTCTAACCAAAAAGATATGACACACAGCTATAGGTATAATATCACACAAAGATTCATCATAATATCTCCCAATCTTGAAATTAACTAGGCATTGCTCACTAACCAATACCTTGTGTTCATCTTGTATCCACACAATCTGATAGGGTTTAGGAAGCTTCAATTTCTATAACTTCAGTATGCCAACCAAATCCTCCAAGGAAAGATTACTATAACTACCACTCTCTATGACAACATTGTACACCTTGTATTGTACCTTGCATCTGGTTTGGAATAAACTCTTCCTTTGTAAAGGTTCCATATCATGTTCTCTGTGTTACAGGGTTCTCCAAGTTATCAAGGTTTCTCTATACTCTTCTTGATTGTTGTTTACTGATCCAATGGACTCTTCATCTACAAATGTTGGTTTCCTACTGCCTTCTACCTTCTTCTTAGAGTTTCCATATTATCATTCAAAGGCTCGATGCCCTGCTTTGCCACATGTGAAACAAGTGACACTGAACTTCCTTCTTTCACCACTAATTTGTCCTTCATTGTGATAGGAACTCCTATCATTCCTCCTATAGAAATCATCATCCTTAGATTATAACTTATTATTTCCCTAATCTATAGAAGATCTACCTTCTCTATCATTATTACTAGATCAACCTCTTTGAAAAATTTGTCCTTAACCTCTTTTCCTTTTCTCATGCCTTCCGTTTAACTTTTCTTAAGCCTTCAAAGCCCACTCGTAAGATTATTTCACACTCCTAAGTTGTATCAAATTGATTTCATCCTATATTGACACCCTTAAACAATTAAGGTAGAAATAAACTTGTTCACCTTTATCATCTATATGGCCAAATCTAATATTCAGCTTGTAAAACTCCTTAGTGTAACTATTAACACTTATGTCCCTCTTCTTCAAGTTTTGCAACTCCCAAAATAGAATTACTTGGTAATCCTTAGTCAAAAAAATTATCCTATAATTTATTCACCATTCTATCCCAAGATTTTATCTTATCTGTACCCCTTCTCCACCGATCTATTTGTAAATGTTCCCACCATAAGGATGCATGTCCTTTTAAATTGGTACAATCATATTTTACCTTCTTATCCTCACTAGTTCCTTCAAGTTCAAATTACTTGTCCATCTCTATGATCTAATATATCAATTCATTAGAATCCAGGTTACCATGATAATAAGGTGGATTGAAATGAGGTCTCTTATTTACATTAGTGAAAGCTCTGATGAACCTCTCCTCTTCTTGATTCAATTCTGGTAGTGCCTCATTGTTCTCTCCTTCTCCTACATGATCATGATTCTGTTCATATCCTTCTTCATCACTCACATATTCTATATGTTTCCCTCTCCTATGAGAAATTTCCACCACTTCCAATCTAGCAAAAATTTTCCTCAACAAATCCAAGACAATTGGATCTGCATTCCTTGCTCCACCTCTAGTATTTCTCCTAGCCATCTTCACAATCTTCAGTAGCTATAGGTAAGATAATTACTTCCTCCACCCCACAAGAAGACCATAGGTTGAAAAACCTTGCTTTGATACCACTTGATGCATTCAAGGATAGTGGGAACTCATAGAGTTCGACCAATTCTTGAAACAAGAGTCACACAATAGAAGCCAAAAGAAAACAAGAGAAAAATGAATGCAAGATCAGCCTCCTTATTATCATATGAACAGTTACAAGAAAAAATTAAAGAAATGATACATTCTAGGCATACATGCCTGATTATAACCTTCAATAGGTTATCTTTTAATACCACCTGCAATCAGACTGGATGTAGTCAAGGATAATGGGAACTCATAGAGTCTGACCAACCCTTGCAGCAAGTCACACAACATAAGCCAAAATAAAATAAGAGAAAAATAAATTCAAGATCAACCTCCTTATTATCATATGATCATTTACAAGAAAAAATGAAAGTAGTGATACATTCTAGGAAAACAAGCCTGATTAGAACCTTTAATAGGTTATCTTTTTAATACTATCTGCAATCAACAGTAACTACATGAACCTTCTGTAGGAACTTTCTCCCTCTGATCTATGAGATTCACAAAGAATTTCAAATGAGATGCACAAACAATTTCAAATGTCTATGATAGGAGAAATGAATTTTTTTCATGCACTGCAAATTATAGAATCTGATAAAGGTATTTTCATATCTCAGTCTAAGTATGTGAAATAATTATTGAGGAAATTTGGTATGGCTGATTCAAAACCTGTTGGTACTCATATGGTTACTATTTGAAAACTGACAAAGGATGATGATTCACCTAAATAAAAAAAAGATACAGGTCAATGATTGGTGGTTTATTGGACTTGACACAAACCAGACATGATATTATGAATCTTGTTTGCATTATTTGAATCTTTGAAGAAGAACCAAAGGAATCACATGTTGTTTCTATTAAAAGAATATTCAGATACTTGAAGGGAACATTTAATTATGGCTTATGGTATGGAAATGATGATGATTTTACATTGAGTTATTTTACTGATGTGGATTGGGCAGGTAATGTGGATGAAAAAAATAGTACAAGTGGTGGAGCATTATTTTTTGGGAAAAGGTTAGTTTCATGGGCAAGTAAAAAGAAAAAAATGTATTTCACAATCTATTGCTGAAGGTGAATATATTGTTGCTAATGTTAATTATACACAAGTGATATGGATGAAACAAATGTTGAAAGATATAAGAGTGAGTATTGATGAGAAGATTCCTATCTACTATGACAACTCAAGTGCTATCAATATTTCAAAGAATCATGTGTTGCATTCAAAGACAAAGCATATATCTATCAAATATCATTTTTTGAGAGACAAGGTTAGTGAAAAGGAAGTCAGATTGGAGTATGTATCTAGTAAAGAGAATATTGTAGATATATTCATGAAGACCTTACCAAAGGATACCTTTGAGTATCTTTGAGATAAGCTTGGGGTGATTGAACCTCCTAATCAGAGGTAGAGATACATTGTTTTGCATCAGTCTAGTGTACTTATAGATCTCATCATTTTTCTAGATTGATGTTTTGGTGGCTACTACTTAGGGGGAGTAGTCAACTTGATGAGTCAGTTGTTCAGAATTTAGGGAGAGATGTTTGTTAAGATTTTTTGCCTTTATAACTTAGTGCATATATGTGCCTTTGTTATGTTAGAATGTGAATTTGATGATTTCCAATGGTCTTGTCATTAATGGTTTTCATTGATGTTAACATACTCATATATTAGCTTTTTTTGTACCAGTTTTGGCATTTTATTGTATCAATTTCTATATATTGACAGATTGGAGTATCAATTGGAATGTCTGGCGTATCAATTGGTGTGTTTGGAATGTTCATAAATAGAATTCGGTCCCTAGAATCTACATTGTAGTAGATTTTTTGATCGATCCTAGGTGTATGTGTTTCAGTCCCAGCTTTGGTTTTACCTTGGAGAAGGTGTTGTATAGTGTGGCATGTTGTATTGGTCAAGGTGGTCCTCATTTTGTTCCTTCCCATCGAGAATGTTTTGGTGTGACCTATTTCAAATTGTGAATCTGACCTTGTGGATCTTATGGTGTTGTATAAGTAAGGCATGAACATAAGCAAGACAAGTGAAGATATACAAGTAACATATATAAGTGTATGCATATGTGGCTTATGTGAAGTGACTATTAATTTATGTGAAGGAGATCCATGTTCGTATATAATAGTCTATAGATCTTATAGGTGGATTTTATCCCTTTTTATATCTTTGGAAGTGAGCCCTTATGTATTAGAAGTGAGCCCTTGTGTACCATAAGTGAGCCCTCGTGTATTGAAAATGAGTCATTGTATGTCGATAGCCAACCTTCTGGCAGTGAGCCCTTGTGTATTGGCATTGATCCTTCTTGTAGTGAGCATTTATGGTAGTGAGCCTTTGTATCAAATCACTTTTCAGTGTCACCTTAAAAGTTTTTTTTTATATTTCATGAGAATTAGCTTCTCCATGGTTTTACCCATCTTGGGGTTCCCACATAAAATTTGGAGTTCTCAATTTCAATGTTCTTATGCATTTCATGTTTATAATTTCTATGGATGTTTAATGGGATAAAACAAAAAATATTAAGTTGTTATTGGAACTATTTAAGTATTGACTGATAGAGAGAATTTTTTTTAAAGTTGTGAGGGAATAATTTATTCACCCTCCCTCTCAGTTATTCAGCTTGTTAAACTATTGGTATCAGACCCTAGTTTCTTGGTGATGAGATTAACTGATCGAGGAAAATTTGATGACACACAAATTGAATATTCCTATGTTTGATGGATCAGATTGCAATTCATGGAAAGATCAAATGAAAGAATATCTAGTATTAGTTCATTACAAGACATGGAAGCTTGTAGATTCAAAGTATGTTCCTCCACAGAATGGACCAACTAGTCCTAGTGAATTTGAGGAATATGTGGAAAATGAAAATGTGAGGTATGCTATAACTAGTTCTTTATCAAAGACTGATTTGGCTAAGGTTATTTCATTGAAGACAACTTATGAATTCAGGGAAAATTTGAAGGAAATTTATGAAGGAAATGACAAAGTTAAGTTATCCAATAAGTTGACAGCTAAGAGACATTATGAGAACCTAAGAATGAAAGAGAGTGAAGACATTAAGAGATATTTTCAAAGAGTTGAGAATGTAGTTCATGAAGTCAAGAACTATGGAGGTATTATTACTGATAAGGACTTCATGGAGAATAATTTGATGACATTACCAGACAGTTACATTGACAAAATTTCAGTGATTGAAGAGGTGTATGATATGAAGAAATTTACCAAAGAATAGTTGTTTGGTATCATGGCTGCATTTCAGTTGAGGAAATTTTGAAGAGACAAGAATAGATCAGAGACAACATTCAAAGCTACAAAATTAGAAGATGATCCTAATAGTGATGATGGAGAAGAGTTTGAGGCTAACTTTGCAAGAAGACTGAAGAAAGGTATCGACAAGTAAAAGTGTATGTTACCCCTAAAATGCTTTAGGTGTGATAAGATTGGTCATTTGGCACAAAGCTCCTAGAAAGAAGCTCAAAATATTTAATAAAAAGTCTTACTATGTGAATGAAGATGCTAGTATCTTATGTAATGAATAAGAAACTGAGGATTGCTTGTTTTATGTTGAAGAAGAAGAGAAATCTAAAATTTATATCACTAACATCTTTACTAGAGCTAATGATAATGTTGAGACTTATTTATATGCTAGAAGGAACAAGAGTGATTGGATAATTGATAGGGATTTCTGTCATCATATGACTGGAGATAAAAGTAAATTTTTATCACTTAGAAAATATGATGGTGGTGTTGTTAGATTTGGTGATGATAAGGAAACATATATTGTTGGTAAAGGATCTATTACATTTGATAGTAAGAAAAATACTGCCAATGTCTATCATATGAAAGGATTGTATCATAATCTGTTGAGTGTTGGATAGATGTGTGAGAATGGTAATGATGTTATTTTCAAGGATGAAGGATGTGAGATTAGGAAGAGATGTGGAGACATAATTGCTATAGGAAAGAGAACATGAAAGAATATGTATCAACTAGAAGGAGCATCTGGAGGATTTTCTTGCTACCTCAAATTGATGACATTTGGCTTTGGCATCGGAGGATGTGTCACATTAATTTTGATAACCTGATGAGAATAAGCGCGTCTCATACAATGAGATATTTATCTAGATTGCACAAACTAGACAACGTCATTTGCAATAGTTGTCAACAAAAGAAGCAGAGGAGAGAATCATTCAAGAAAAATGATCATTCATGTACCAGTGTACTAGAGATTGTGCACAATGATCTCTACGGTCTGACCATAACAAGTAGTTCTCAAGGTGAAAGGTATTTTATAACGTTTATTGAGGATTATTCAAGGATGAAATGGTTTTCATATAATAGAGATAAATTTGAATCATTTGAGAAATTCAAGATATTCAAGGCTAGATTTGAGATTGAATGTGGTATAAACATTAAGGTTTTGAGATTTGATAAAGGTGGAGAATTTACATCTGATATATTTGAAAGTTACTATGAAATGCATTGTATTAAGAGATTTTTCAGCAGAAAGAACAACATAGTAGAATGGTGTTGTGGAAAGGTTGAATCAGATAATTTAGGAAGCAACTAGAACTATGTTGAGAAAATAAAATCTACCCGAGATCTATTGGAAATAAGTAGTACATACTATTGTATATATGCTAAATAGAGTTTTTTATTAGAAAAAGTATGGAAAGACTTCATATAAATTATGACATGGAAAAGTACCAATAGTAAAATATTTCATGATTTTTGGCAGAAAGTGTTACATACATAAAGATGAAGATAATCTTGGAAAGTTTGACAATAGGGATGATGAAGGAATATTATTGGGCTATTATATTAGAAGAAAGGCATATTGGTGCTACAATAAAATACTGAACTAGATTGTAGAAAGTGAAAATGTGAAGGTTGATGAATACTTTCAGAAGGTTACTGAAAGGCACATTGAGTATGAATCTGATTTAGAAGATTAGAGGAAAGAATACAAGAAATAGGAAGATGACATTCAGTTGACACTGACACCAACATCCACTACTAAGAAACCAAGGCATGTACATAAGCATCATTCATAAAATCAGATTATTGGAGATAAGAATAGAGGAGTTGTTACCAGAAGTAAAGCAACACAAGATCATGCTTTGTTGTGTTTACTTTCTAAAGTTGAACCTAAGTGTGTAGACAAAAATGTGATAGGTACAAAATGGGCACATATCGGAACAAGCTAGCTAAGAATGAAGAAGTTGAAAGAAACAAGGCAAGATTGGTTTGCAAAGGATACTCACAGATTGAAGGAATTCATTTTAAGGAGACTTATGCTCCTTTTTCTCAGATGGAAGCTATTAGGATGTTATTTTTGTTTGCAACATTCAAAAAATTCAAATTTAATTAGATGGACACCAAGTCTGCATTCCTAAATGGAGAACTGAAGGAAGAAGTATACATTGAACAACCATAAGGTTTTAGATCAGAAAATGATACTGATGTTATTTATAGATTGAATAAGGAATTGTATGGGATAAAGTAGGCACCTAGATCTTGGTATGGTAAGATGGACAAATACTTGACCATTCAAGGATTTAGGAAAGGATGGACTGACAACAATCTGTACTTCAAGGTAAATTCAGAAAAGATTTTGATTGTTGTTGTATATGTTGATGACATCATCTTTGGCATCAACGATGACTAGTCCAAGAATGTTTTAGAAGAAATGCATAATGAATTTGAAATGCCATTGATAACATAATTAAATTTCTTTCTTGGATTGAAAGTTAGTCAGAACAAAAAATGTATTTTTATCTCTCAATCCAAGTATGTGAAGCAATTATTGAAGAAGTTTGGCTTATAAAATTTAAAGCCCGTTTTCACTCATATTGTCACATGCAACAAGATGACTAAAGAATATGAATCACCATAACTAGATGCAAGTCTATATAGGGAGATGATTGGAGGCTTGTTATACCTAACTGTTTCTAGATGAGATATTATGTATGCATATGTCTAGTAACCAGATTTCAGCAAGAACTGAAAGAGTCACATATTATGGTAGTAAAAAGGATTTTTAGATACCTTAAAGGAATTATATAAGATATGGGGTTATGGTATTCTATAGAATTAGATTTTTCACTGACATAATATAAAGATGAAAATTGGGTGGGTTGTTTGGATAATAGAAGAAGTACCAGTGGTGGAGAATTCTTTCTTGGCTCTCGATTAGTTTCTTGGTCAAGAAAGAAGAAAGATTCTGTAACATTATCCAATACTAAATCAGAGTATATTGAAACATCCTCATGTTGCACTTAGGTGTTATGGATGAAAAAAGCATTGTAGGATATAAGAATCAATTTTGATGGACCAATTCCTATCATGTGTGATAATATCAGTGTGATAAGTATATCAAAGAATCCAGTAATGAATTATAGAACAAAAAATATGGACATCAGATATCACTTCATCAGAGAGAAGGTAGAAGAAGGTGCACTAAAACTTGAGTACATATCGAAAAGGAGTAAATTAAAGATATATTCACCAAACCTTTTTGTAAGGATAATTTTGAGTATCCCAGAGGGAAGTTGGGGTTTTTTCCCCTTCCTAGTGTTTTCTAGAGGCACAAGTGTGTGCATTGGTCCAGTACTTTTCATAGCTACATATTTATAGATCAGTGATTTGAGGCTTCCTCTTAGGGGGGTCAAAGTATTTCAGAAAGGGAGAATTTTTCCTGTTCTTTTGTCATTGTTGTCAAAGAGGGAGAAGTTTCCTGGTTGTTTCTGTGCTTTGTTATTGATTAATGTTTCCATCAATGACAAAGGGGGAGATTTTTAGAATGTGAAGTTGATTCTTTCCAATGGTGTTGTCATTAATGGTTTTCATTGATGTCAACATACTCATATCTCATCTTTTTTTTATATTAGTTTTGGCATTGTATTGTATCCATTGTTATAGATTGATAGATTGGAGTATTAGTTGGAGCGTCTATCATATCGGTTGGTGTGCTTGGCATGTTCATTGATAGCATTTGGTCCCTAGAATCTAGATTATGGTATATTATTTTCTTGATCCTTGGCAAATGTGTTTCGGTCCCATTTTTGGTTCTACCTTGGAGAAGGTGTTGTGTAGTGTGGCGTGTTGTATTGGTGAAGATGGTCCTTGTTTCATTCCTTCCCACCAAGAGAATATTTTGGAGTGACCTATTTCAAATTGTGAATCCAACCTTGTGGATCTCATGGTGTTGTATAAGTAAGTCATGAACATAAGAAATACAAGTGAAGATATATAAGTAACATATACAAGTGTATGCATATGTGGCTTATGTGAAGTGTATGCAAAGTGACTATGAATTCATGCAAAGGATATCTATGTTTGTGTAAAATAGTCTATAGATCTTAGAGGTTCCTTTTCATATCTTCGATAGTGAGCCCTTATGTATCGGTAGTGATACCTTGTATATTGGTAGTGATCCCTTGTGTATCAGTAGTGATTCCTTGTATATCAAAAATGAGTTTTTATGTATCGACAATGAGCCCTTGTGTATTGTCAGTGAGCCCTTGTGTATTGGAAGTGAGCCCTTGTGTATTGGAAATGGGCCCTTGTGTATTAGCAGCGAGCCTTCTTGCAATGAGAATTTATAGCAATGAGCCTCTGTATCAAATCACCTTTTTGTGTCACCTTAACAAGTGTTATTATATTTCATGAGAATTAGAATCTTTGTAGTTTTACCCATCTTGGGGTTTCCATATAAAATTTGGTGTTCTTTGTTTTGGTGTTCCTATGCTTTTCATGTTTATATTTTCTTGTCGATGTTTAATGGGATAAACCAATAAATCTTAAGTTAGTATTGGAATTGTTTAAGTACTGATCATTAGAGAGAAAGTTTTGTAAAGTTGAGTAGGAATAACTTATTCATGAACCCTCTCAATTATTTGGCCTATTCAACATGTAATTGATGTCAAAGGGGGAGAGATAGTCATATAAAAAATAAGGTATGTGTATATGGGGAGGCAAGTCAGAAATTGTTTTCTAATTGAGATTTGTTAGAGAGACTATGAAAGATATATTTGGATATTGTTGGTAGTTTTGTTGATATGGTGTCTTTGTGAATTGATTTTTTTTCACATCATATGTTCCCATAAATTCCAAAGGGGGAGATTATTGGATATTGATAGGATATCATGAATATATGTGCTCACATTGGTTTTATCATTAATGTCAACATATTCTTAATATTGGTGATAGTGTTCCTGTGTGTTCTTGAGATGTTGAGTGAAAATATTTTTTTGGTATAACTACTATATTTAAGATCAAATGTTGTGAAGGTACAGATGGTTTCAAAAATATATATAGTTGACCTATCTCAATTTACAGAAGTTCACATATTGATTTGAGTGAGATATGAAGGATTTATCACATACTGGTATTTTGGTTGTTTATGCAAAGACAATGTTACAATTTTGGATTAGTGTGGATTGGTTATGAAATATTTTTGCTTGCTAACCTGGTGGTGAGTTTAGGACATGGATTTATTTCCTTAGATCGAGTGGCTCATGATTTGGATGCTGGAAAGATATTTTTCTTTTATGATAGAGGTTTTTGTTTGGTGTTCTTGATGAAAAGTGAAAAGATAATTATGAATTCTAAGATAGATTTGTTTTTGTTGATGTCATGGAATTTCATGTTGCTTGCTGATGTTTCTAGATAATTTCCTATTCATGTTTCTGGATCACATTGGGTTATGTGACCAGATTTGATGATTTTCATGTTACATGTTGTTGCTCTTATTATTTTTGGATGACCTAATGGTGTAGCGTGTTGCAAAGGATCATGTTGTGCTCTATGAATATAGAGCATGTTCAAGGATCTTGTTATAGATCATTTCTATATATTATCCAATATTCAAAAGATCACATTGTGTATTAAGATGTAATGAATTAATACTTTGTAATTAGGTCCTTGGCCAACCTAGTGGAAATAGAATGATGTAATGTATAAAATAATGTAATCATTTTTAATTGTGAAGTGTGAAAGGCTGTAGTGATGAGAGTGTGTGAAGAGGTATGAGTGGAATCTATAATACTCAAATGTATCCTTAGGTAGTGGCTTTGTGAATATATATGCTATTTTTTCCTTGGTAGACATATACTCCATTCTTACTTCCTTTTCATTCACCTTTTTTCTCTTAGAAAATGGTACTTCATTGGTATGTACTTTGTCTTGGCATACTATCACTACTATATTTGGAGCCAAATTTCGACGGCAACTTCCGACAGATGATTTTTTTTGTGATTTTAGATTTTTTTTGTAATAGTCCTCGATGTTGTCAGAATTATGATGGGTTTTAAATAGACATTCAGAATTTTGATAGTTGCGGGCTATACATGAAAAAAAGTGAAACGACTATATCATTTTAATATTTTATGCCAAAGAGATAAAAAAAGGAGTGGGAGGAAGTGAATTTGAGGTCAGAGCTACACGCGAAGACATTGGAATTGGCTGGGGTGTAATGTCTTGTAGCTCCGCTTTCTTCATCTTTGATTTGTGATTCATTTTGAAGGTATGTGATTTGTAGACATTAGGGTTTATTTTTTAGCAGTGAATGTTAACAATTGTAGTGATTATGATATGTCCATTTCTTTTCCCCTAATGTTCATTTCCTTCATTCATTTCATGTATTTAGTTATAAACCCATGCATTCTAATCTATATTGTTTCTCAGAGAATTAGCATTTCTATCTGCCCATAAAACTATAAGAAGATGCCCTATTATAGTTTAGGAAGCAAAACCCCCAAAAAAACTGAAAGGTCTAAGCATGGAACTACTACACTGATCCCTCGTTATGTGTATGAACATTTTCATGTATGATTGATTGCTCGTAGTGATTTCTCTTTCTGGTGAGTCCAGTTTTGACAAGCTATCCCCCGCAAGAAGCAACTAGTTTTCATTCCCATGATGCGAGATTGATTGACAAGGACTTACAGGAATGAATGTTCAATAACGACATAGATTCTTATTAGTCATGGGAGCTTAGGATTGATATCTATCTACCCTTGACTAAAGTTATTCCCTCTAATCTGATCATGACACTGTTTATTTTTCTTTCTCTTTGAAAGGAACCCTTGGTGCTTTACTTTTAATCAATGCTCTTTGTATTTCATTCACTCACTATTGGAAAATATATGTATAAGAGGTATACAAACTTGAGAGAACCACTCAAAATATCTATAACATTGTTATCATGGTCAAAATTAGTGATTTCCATTGTCAATAATGATTGTTTCAACACTATCCATTCATATTGTTTTAATCATTTTTTATCAGTGTTTCTTCATTGATTTATTTAGCTAAGATAGTCAACATCTTGATACACATAAAATTATTGATTTTTAAATTTATGATTCATATCACTTTCATCTTGTTTTCTTTTAGACTTGTTGGGATATGCTTCTATATTTTATTTCCTTCTTACTTTATATCATGGATTGATCTTATTGAGGGTCACTTCATTTTTATTACAATGTCTTTCACCATATTATATGCTATTAATCTCAGAGTTTTGACTCTCTACCATGCTTAATCTCATGCAAATACCTGCCCTCTACTTTTGTCTATAGTTGGGTCTCTATCATTGTATTTCATTCACTATTCTTAGGCTTCCTCATAATGTATTCTTCATGGACTTGTCAAAACATTCCATGATAATACTATACTCTATTGGCACATTGTAGCTCCTAAACCAATGTTATTCACGCATTGCCACTCTTCTTGCCTTTTCAACCATTGCTTTGACTCATGTTATTCAAGGATTTCTGCATGGTCACTTCATTGATGCATTATTTCAATGTTTTCTGACCCCTGTGATGGATTCTTGTCTTTATCTATGGTACATGAAATTATTCATTGTAGCCTCTTCTTCTACCATATCTATTTCTCCATGGGACCCTAATGATTGGGATACTTCTATTAATTGACATATCTAGATACCCTTTTGTCTTTGAGCCATTAAATATTGTTGCACATTATCTTGTTTGCTACAAATAGCTTCCTTTCAATATTCAACAAAGACTACTGTGTGTGTATGTATGCATATGCATGTATATTTATGTATGCATATGTATGTATATATGTGTGTGTGTGTGTATGTATGCATATGTATATATATGCAACAACAAATAAGTTCTATTGACTTTGTTATTTTGTGTGGGAATTAATATGATGGGTTAGTTCTTTTTGTATTCCTAACAAAATTGGACTCAAATCTAAAAATTACCAAGATATCTCTAGGAACACTGGGATAAATCTCTAAAATTAGCTTCACATTGTAGCCTATGTTCAAATGCTCATTTTTAGCCAGTGTGAAAGATGATAATAAACTTAAAAAAGCTGAGAGTTTTCTTACAGAAAATGAATATTTCCAGCCTCTTTCCATTTCCACCTCCATTATTTTTCTTCTTCATGTAGGGACTTGGAGCATTTGTCAGCAACCATCAGATTCTGTATATTTTCAAGCTTAGAACTAATCTCCTTGTTCTGTGTGAAAATTCCACCAAAAGTAGATATATTCTATCCTTTAACCTTCTTTTTGATTATGTTATGCTTCTAAGAGACTTACATAGTTGACCCTTGGATAGGGGTATTCTATCATCTTTGGAAACATGCTTTAAATCAAACATGTAGCTCCATACATCTTTGCATTTTTATATCTTATGGTCATTTTTGGTGAAAAATGTGGTCATTGTTGTATAATTCAAAGTCATTTTTACAAGTTCTGTTAGAAATAATGAGAAGTGTGTACTGAGAGGGGAGGGGTGAATCAGTACCTCTAAAAATTTAATCTCTTTTATCCTTTAACCTTTATGTAATCAATTGTTCATCCAACCATTTTTTCTATACTATCTTTGTGTAAGACATATCAATTCTTTAACTTAATCAAACATGTAAACATTCATGAAAGTAATTGAATCATAACACAAGATATGATATCACAGAAAACCTCTGTAAGAAGGTAAAAAATGCGGTGGGGATGACATCCACAAAATCTTCACTATTTAGAGATTGGAAGGGGTCAATTAAGGCTTAAAATTTGATCACTTTTGATGATCTACCCTGTTAGGAGTATCTAAGGAGACCTGTTAAAGTCTATACTGTTAAGAGCTTTAGCAACACTATTTAGTGTGCACTCAGTTAGGATATTTACAAAGGATTGTTAAATCCACCTTCCTTGAAAGGATTTTTACTTTTGCTTCACTTGTTAGAATGTAAGCAAATTACTCTTTGACCTGATTGTATGCAATCTACTATTGTTGATTACAGATCCATTCAAGATTACATGTATATGTGTATCACCTATTGTGATTGAATAATACCTCTGTTTCTCGGTAGCCTCTGTTCTTGGTTCTTGATAACCAATTTCAAATTTTGTTGTTTTGGTTCTTGAAACTCCTAGTTTGATCCATAGATGTGCTCGTTGGCTACATTCAGCCTCTCCTCATACATTCAAAATGATTACAACATATATTTATAAGATAGATTGACCTAATTAAGTTTCACGTAAAACAAACTTAACTCTATGATCATAGGTTTCCAACTTTACCTTGATCTCCTATTCTGCATGTTTTCAATCAGTTAGATTGATTAAAACAATTACAATAATGTTTCTTGTCCCTTAAGTAATGGTTTTAAAACAAAACAAAACTCTATAAATAGAATATGAGTGTTTTATCTGATGTGGAAGTTAGATCCACATTTTGTGGGCTGTAACTAACTTTTAGTGTCTGATGCTCGGTTTGCTCTGAAATTAGTTTGACTATCTTTCAGGTTGCACTATTTTGTTCTTTTAGTTTGCACTGTGCCTGTTCTCTCAGTTTGGACTATCTCTGCTTGTCAAGTTCCTCTGTCAGTTTCCTCCTGTCGGGTTCCACTTTATCTGTCAGGTTTCACTTGAACTTAACTCTTTCGGTGATCTATGATATCTGTATTTTTGGTGATCTTTGAAAGTCTGTCTTTTGGTGTAGGTTTACCAAAGGTTCAAAAACTATTTTCCTTTTGTATACTAATGGCAAAATAATGTCTTCAATCTCCCCCTTTGACATTAGTATCAAAAACTGATATGTGTATGAATACTAACATGTTTAGTATGTACACCATATATATATCTTGTCATTATATGACTCCCCCTAAATGTATGCATTATAGTATATATGTACATGTATACTTATACTTTCCTTTCTTCTCCTTTTATTTGCTCCTTATTATATATGAATATATCATTTCCCCCTTTTTGATATTAAGGACAAAGACGTACAACTTACAAGTTGTCAAAATTGTGGCAAAAATGTGTAACTTACAGATTGTCTAGAATATGGGAATGAGAGTTTGACATTTATTCCATCATCTATTCCCATTTCTCCTTAAGGTGTCCTAGAGCCATGTGCTCTAATTCAATTCTGGCATGCATATCATAAATGTTGTCTAGAACAGACATTTCTGGGGTGGTAATCAGTGTTCTTTCCAGTGTCATGTGCTACTGTAGTAATGTGAGATTGGGTAGAATTAGAGCTTGGAGCTTAGTTACCTCATCTCTAAACTTTGATTCTGAATTTTGAATATCTTGCCTCAGCTTTCTTGCTTGCTTTAGCTATTCATAATGCAATTTGATTGCATCTTCACTATTAGTGAGACCTTGTGCACTTTCTTGTAGATCAACATCAATTTGTGTTATCTTCTCACTATACTCCTTTGTGAGTTGATCTAAAGTGCATAAATTTTGGATTAATGTTATAGCTTCTAAAATAATGGGGTCCAATGTACTTACAAGCTCAGAAAGCTTCACCTTTATCTCTGCCACTTCTTGGGTGATTTTCTCTACTAGCTTGAATTGAAATTTCTGCTATGCTCTTTCTTCAATTGCCTTTTCAACATATACATTTTGAGATGTGATAGCTTCTGTAAGAATGAAAAATTGATCAATTATGGGAGTATCTTGATCAATGTCGGTGTCAGGTATTATCTATTGTAGTATGTCTTTTGTAGTTTCAAGTACCTTTGATTCTTTTGTTGCCTTCCTAAGCTTATCCTGGATAGCTTTTATCTCACAAAGTCTTGCATACTTTGTTAGTTCAATTGGATCCAATGTTCTAGGATCACATACTAGAATCTCAATTATTTCATCCAAAGTAACTGGATTCTTATTCTTTTTCTTCTTCTTCTTTGAGATTTGAGTTGATGTAGATTTGTGAACTACTATTGCTAGTTCATTTGTCTTCTCTGAAGTGCTTGGTGAAGGCTTGGTAGATGAATTTTATTTTTCCTTCTTCTCAGTATCAACCTGTTGGTTAGGTAAAGACGTCTCCTCATTAACCTTGGGTTCATCTACAAGTTTTTCTTCTATATTTTGTGGTGTATCATCTTTCTTTTCTTCTTCACTTTTCTTTTTCTGCTCTCCATCCTTTGTTTTCTTCTATTCTTCACTTTTTTTATCAGTAGATTGTCTTGTTGTATATCAGTAGCATCTTTCGGTTCTTTAGATGTGTCTTTCTTTTCTTTAGATGCATCCTTTTGTTCTGTATCATCCATTTCTTCGGGTATGCTATCATCTTTGGTTGGTGTTTTCTCCTTTTCCTGGAGTATATTGATGGCCAAATAATGTATATTTTTAAGCTTAGAACTAATCTCCTTGTTCTATGTGAAAATGCCACCAAAAGTAGATATATTCTATCCTTTAACCTTCTTTTTGATTATGTTCTTCTTCTGAGAGAGTTACATAGTTGACCCTTGGATAGCGGTATTCTACCAGCTTTGGAGACATGCTTTAAATCAAATATGCAGCTCCAAACATCTTTGTATCTTTATATCTTATAGTCATTTTTGTACAAGGATGAGAAGTTGTCCTTTGTTGGTATCCAAAGGCATATGATTTGATTGTTTAATGCTTTTATTTTGAGAGAAAATAAAATGTTAGAAACAACTATGTATTAACTAAATGATCTATAAAGAATGATCGCAAATGCCAAAACATATAACTGTAGACGTCTAAAATCGTCCTTATATTAATTTAATTAATATTCCCATGGCATTATAATTAATTATATTTGTTATATTCTTCTATTTATTTAATCAAATTTATTTAATTAAATATAATTCACTTTCCTTAGTATTTAAATTTAATTTAAATACTATCCCTTTTAATGTATTAAATTTCATTTATATACATTACCCCTCATTACCCCCTTTTAAATAAATTTTTAATTTATTTATTCCTCCACATGATTTAATTTCTACTAAACCACAATTAATCTAAATCTAATTTGGATTAAATTAATTTGAACCTAGATCTTACCCTACCTCACATCACTCTCACCAAATATACCTATTTATTAATTAACTAAGGTTAATTAAGCTAATTTCTTGATTCCTACACCAATTAGTCCTAATTATTTGCTCACACATGTGTGAGCAAATTTCCAAAAATACACTTTTCAAAATAATCCTTATTTGGTGCCAACAAGGTTTCTTACACCTATGATGACACCCTCTTACACTTTTTAAAAGTGTCTCATTGGTCCAAAAATCTTACACCTCTTACAAGATCCTTCACATGTGTACTTTAAGTACACTTTGACCCATCACATCCAAAGTTGCTCACAAATGTGTGAGAAAAGTTGGCCTGGTTTATGTGTCCCTCATGTGGCACCTATATGGATGCCACATGAGCTCCACCTCATCCAAGCCCTCTCTCTCCTCCAAAAAATCTATAAATAGAGGCCATTGTCAAGAGCAAATCATCTCTCATTTATGCATTATTATCATGCTAGTTTAGTGCTAGAATTTTAGAGTGTTTTTCATGATTCATGCTTTAGATAAGCTAGAAATTACATCTTAGGCATAATGGTGAATGAATCTAGTTTCTAGTTTTCATTTGATCTTGCATAACATATTAGTATAGTTTGCATTTTCATTTCAATCATTTGGTGAATGGCTTGAGACTAGTTCTTCATACTTGTTCTTGAGCTCTTCATCCATCATTAGCTTGCATTCTAGTTTCCATCCATCAAATCATAGTGGGATTATGATATTGTGTTGGGAGAGCACACCCACAATTCTATAAGAGAAAATCAACAAGGCTTGGGTGCACTTGTTTGGCTCATCGGAGGTTGTGATGGTATCTCTTGTTGTTTTCATAGTATGCTTATTAGACATGTTTAATGTATTTTATTGATTATATATCTCTAAAATTTGAATTTCTTAGCATGCTCCCAATAGGTTAGGTTTCAGCACACACATTCTGGCATGCCCAGTGGGAGCCACGTCCCTATTTTCTAATGATTTTCTTGTGTTTTTCATGATTCTGGAAACTTTTTATGTAGACCTGTCTGCACTCTGATTCTACCTTCTACATTTCCAGAACACCGTCTGTGAAGACTACCGTCAGCTCTACTTTTCCATCTGCACACATAGACTACCACATGTGTCTGTTATAAAATAGACCTGCAGTAACATGGTTTAAAGTGTTTTTTATCAGATTCTAGGCTTTTTAACTCTCGGGTTTTTGATAGAGTGATGCTTTTTAAGTGTTAAATACTGTCTAATTTGATTAAAAAAATTGATATTTATGTGTGTTAAGTCTTTTAATAACAGAATTTGACTGTGTTTTTTATTTGGCCGTATGTCCAGGTAACTCACCATCCATGTAGAACACTGTCTGCGTAGATCACCATATGCGCGGATCGCTGTCTGCGCGGTTTTCCAATGGTTTTTCATCTTTTGCAGCATTTCACACTTGAAAGATTAAAAAACTACTAACTATTTTTCATGCAGGTTTCCTTGGGTTTTCAGTAGATTTTTGGGAAATAAACTTGTATTCTTAATCATTAGTCTTTGGATACATGTTTCTTAAAATAATGAACCACATACAATCTTGAATGAATAAGGGAATGAAATTCACCATTCTTGAATGACTTAAGGCAAATTAACAAACTTTTACAAGATTTCCTTTTTTTTGTGTGGGAAATGAATTGAACTTGCATGTTTAATCACACTATTGTGTCTTTTTCTTAGGTAGAAAACACGTAGTTGCTTTAATTAGGTTCAATTTGGAAATGAACTTTTCTTGGTGTATTTGAAGAAGTGTTTTTCAAGCTATTTTGTCATTAGATTAGATCACTTAAAATATGTGACACTATGATTAAACTATAGCTGTATCATGTCCCCTTTCCTTCATGGAACTTGGGTGAAGAGAAAGCTTAGCTTAATCAAGCTTCTAGAGAGGCCTGTCTAGAGGGTACGCTTTAGAGGATAACCTCAAACCGGTAATCCCTTCGGCAGGTATAGAAATAAGGTGTGACCTAAAGGTCCTCTTTATCCCTTCAAGCTCAGGTGGGTCATGTTCAATGGTAGTCCATACTGAGTGAATATCCTCAGCATATTAGCATGGTTGAACTAGAGACTTAAGTGTCTCACGCTGTACAAACCGATTGCGGGGATGCCACAAAATCTTATTAGCAACTGTAACTTAGTAGCCTACCCAATTTACCTCCGAACAATGACTTATTATAGTGAAAGAGGAGGGAACATTCTCCCCCCAAGATTCCTATCATACGTGTCCCAGGCTATTGTGTCGCAAAAGAGATCTTCGTAGCACAACAACAATACCTGGAAAAGGGCAAAAACATGGGCGCCCTTCCGGGGGTGACACTGATGTGTGAGCTGAAGGACTACCAAGCAATGGGCCTATAATATTTCATGCAAAGCCAATTTACTAAGGTAGCTACTGTGTATACTGTCTTTATTGTGATAAACCAAGTAAAACATAAGTGGCTTGAAAGAGTCACTTGAACATACACAAACAAAATATTGCAATTTGAATCAAAGTTTTCCAAAGCCACATTTTCTTGTATCCCTCAAGGTTGCTTTGTCCCTTGTTGGATTGTTTTAAGACACATGCTTGTTATTTTTCTGGTTTGAGTGTGCTGAAATTTGTTCTTGCCATCAAACAAATTTGTCTAAAATCAAAATTGAAGTCCAAAATCTGTCCCAAATTTCAACACACTGCCTTGACAACAGTCGGTCATCACCACTCTGGAGTCACCATCTGTGCAGATCACCGTTTGTGTAGATCGCCATTTTCACATATCACTGGCTGTGTCTGAGACTGCAGTCTCTTCTTGAAAATAGTGAGCTCCAAAATCTACTGAGACGTCCAAAATTTGGTCTTCTGTAGGACCCTGGAACCATTTGGCCTAAATCATTTAGTTATTCAGTCAAAACCAGATTTTTCATATGACATGACCAGTTTCAAGAAACATAAGAAGGTTAAGCTTCCCACACCTCCGATCTATTGAGAGAAGAAAGAAACCACTCACAAATCCAAGGAATATCAACATATTACCACATCTATCAAACATGAGATTGAATATTGCAAGAAGATTGACAAAATCATGTACAACAACAAGATCTTCAATTTCATGGCTAAATATCCTATCAACCATGCTTTTGCCACAATTGAGCAATACGATTAGATAACCTCTTGCTTCTAGGATTAATTCCTCAATTTCTTCCATTATCATCAAACATGATTCCTTCTCTTGGAACATTAGATCAAATCTCTTCACAATAAAATCAAATCAATCCTTTTAGGTTGAAAGACCTTAATCAAAGTATTACAAACCTTCATCATCAAATAGACAGAACATTTCTTGTAGACCATCAGTCCGTCGCAAGTAATTTAAATCCCTTAGTGATGTCCCATTTTTCTTGAGATCACAAGTCCATCTTCAAGTAGAATAGGTGTCTCTTCAAATCCTTTTGTGTTTGTATCATCACAAGGTTTTTTCATGCTTAGGTTTTGTTCCAAAAACCTTTAAATCAATCCTTAATCAATCAATCAATCAATCCTCAATCAATCAATCCTTAATCAAACATCAATCAATCCAATCAAATCAAATCAAATCAAATCAAATCTAGAATCAAGATCTTTGCTCCATTTCATTCCAATCTTACACCTTCTTTTCTTCCATTCTTCTAAAAGTCAACCATTGTATGGTAGTCACTCGATCCCAAGCTAGAAACATGAGGCATGCAACACTCAACACTACTACTTATGAAGTGAACCCTTTTGGTAGTCAATACTTTCAAGGCACTGAAGTACAAGCTGAGGAAGTTACCAAAGAAAATGAGTTAGTAGAACAAGAAGAACAACCTACCCAAGTGAATGACTCCCTTAGAAATCCTTACAACATGGAAATGGTTGAGAAAGCCAGTATGAAAAATAGCGGTGAAATATTATTGAATATTATTTGAAATGGTGTCACAGTGCCCGGTAACTTTGATGATACACTCCTTACTTGAAATGTCACCAAAGTCGCCGCTGCCACTACTGTAGCCATGGATTCTACCTCAAATGCTACATCAACATGTGACACCAATAAAGGACCTATTAGAAAACCTTCCACATCAATACCTACATCAACACCTATATCAACAACTATATCAACACACCAATTGACACAGGAACAAATTCAACAAATCCTAAGCGCTTTTCCAAACAATACTGCACACAACAACACTCAAATGGTGACAACTCAAGGAGCAAGCGCTAATGTCAATAACATAGGGAAGATTTCCATGCCTTTGCCTACATCATCTCTATTTCAAACAATAGGTATGAAGACATCTACAACCGACGCATCTAGAGATTATCAATATATACCTCCTCCTACTATTGGTATGACCTGCACAGGATTTTCAGCTACACAATTTGGGGGAGGTGGAGCTTATGTGCCACCATTTATTCCATAGAATACTCCATATTTTGCCCAACAATTTAATGAGCTCAAAATTATTGTACATGGTTTACAAAATGGGGGCAAGAAAAAGTTTTCTTTTGAAGAGATTTGTCCCTATCCATTTGACAATTCTATCACAATGAAACCACTCCCACCAAACTTTGAGATGCCTAAATTTGAGAAATACAAAGGTGAAACATGTCCTCTACAACATCTCAAAGAGTTTTACATCACATGTCAAGAAGTTTACTATAATGATAATTACCTAAAAATAATCTTCACTAGGAGTCTTGGAGGTGCAACTTTGGAATGGTTTATGGCCCTTCCTTATGGATCAATCTCTACTTTCTCTGATCTTACAGAGAAATTTGTTGGACAATATTCTTATAACATTGAGCATCAAGCAACACTCAATGATTTGTGTAATACTAAACAAAATAATGGAGAAACCTTTTCTAGTTTCTTACAATGATGGGGACATATTGCAAATCACATGCCATGGAAAATACCTAATAGTCACTTAATTGACATCTTCACAAAGAATTTAATCTCTAAGATGTATTTCCAAATGAAAATGGCTTCACCTGACACCTTTGAATCCCTTTTCAAGAAGGGAAAAGACATTGAAGATGGTCTTTTGCAAAGAGGTAGCATCAAACAATATACTCCTTCCAACAATGATAAACCAAAATTCTGGAGTAAAAACAAAGGAGTTGTCAATGCTGGAGTGACTGATGCCAAGTATGTTCAAATTGTTCAAGCGTCCAACAACAATAATCAAAACAATCGCAACACTAATCAGAAGCAAAATCAAAATTGCAACAACAATCAAAATCATAATCAGAACAATCAGAATCAAAACAACAATCAACAACCGCGCAATCAATCATTCTTGTTTCCTCACAACAACTATAATAAAAACAACAAAAATAACAATGAAAATCGAAAATGATGAAAATTTACAACATTAACAGAACCGCTAGATGTGATCTTCAAACAACTTGCGTATCAAGGGATGATAATATATCCAAATAATTGGCCTTTTGATGAAGATAAACCCATGCCTATTTGGTATAGAGATAATGAATATTGTGATTATCATCGCATCAAGGGACATGATACCAAGAAATGCATGAAGCTTACACACTTTGTGCAAGATCTCATTGAAGATGGAAAAATTAAACTTGAAGGTTAGAATGCATCCTCATCTAATGCAAAACTTAAAGTCTACAATAAACCCTTCCCACCACACAATCAAAACAATGCATCAAACACAATCCCATATGATTACTCTACCAATACTATCACACGCCATGATCGAACATGTGGGAGTCTAGAAGAAAATGATATCTTTGGGTTTGACGCTCTTTGTGGCCGCATTGAAGAATCTAACACACATGTTAACACCATAATCCTCAAAGTTGCTGATTGTAATGCTACCACACACAGACCCAGAGTCACTGTCCAAGTTGCTACAAATCCACTAGCCGCACCATCTACCGCTGCTCAGCCTGCCTCACACTATGAACTATTGGCCCAGTTAGGAAAGACGCCTACACAGATATCTATTCTAGAGCTTCTAAAAACCTCACCAATTCACAAAGAAATCCTTGAAGATACTCTAAATGAATCATGTGTCCCTAAGAATATCAATGTTGCACAATTCCAAGCTATGATCAGGAACCTAGCTGCACAAGAGCATCTTGTCTTTACTGATAAGGAATTTTGTGGTCCTGACCTTCATCATAATAAGTCACTCCATATAGAAGGAAAAATCCAATCCACAAAAATAAAATGAGTCCTTATAGATGGTGGATCTGGCCTGAATTTGTGCACATTGAAGATGATTCATAACATTGGTCTTTCTGAGGACCTCCTGGATGTAGACAAGTGAATAACAATAAAGGCCTATGATGATAGAGAACAAGAAAGAAAGGGTTTGATCATGCTACCCTTACAAGTAGACCCAGCCTTGATTGAAACTATTGTCCATGTGTTGGATCTAGACCTACCTTATAATATCTTGCTGGGATGAACCTAGATACACGTTATCAAAGGTGTACCCTCTACTTATCATCAGTGTCTCAAGTTCCCACATCACGGTAGAGAAATCACAATTCCTGGAGATCTTGAGCCCTTTCAATATTGCAAGAGACTGGAAGGCAAACAATCTAACTACTACCCATTAAATGAGTTTGGTTGATATTCTAATCAAGAAACTCCTATTTCAAATACTCCCTTAGTTCTAGAAAAAACATCAGAAATATCAGCTGATCAATCCAAAGGAAAGGAAAAGGTTACCAAAGACAAGGCCTCTACATCTGAAGCAAAAGCCACCTTTACAGATCAAGGCATGGGAGAATATAAATTTGAAAGTTCTCTATGCATTGGGAAACTCCCTTTGTCTCCAAAGTCTTATGGAAGACCATCACCATTACCCCCCTCTAAAGACAAAGCACTCATGTGTTGCAAAACAACCACTTTTGAACATTGGGGGTCTTTATCAGATGAACACATGGAATACAATTTCCTTGATTGGCTATACAATGATGAAGAAGAGCGACCTGTATCTTTCCCCAAAGGAAAGTATCCCAAGGTTACCCCCATTGTTGAAAGCATGGGATATCATGGTACTGGTCTTGGAGCTAATGAAACTAGTAAGAAGAAGATCATAACAACCAATGGCTATCCTAAAGGACATGGATTGGGTTCCATAGAGACCAAGACTAACTTCGCTAAGGATTATTGTTTAGCTTCTTCAGATTTAGACACTGAAGAAGAGTTCTTCGAAATCCCTTTCCACTATGTTGAAGATGACCTTGATGAAAATACCCATGTCTTCATTATCACCCAAGCCTACCTTTCATCCCCTTGTCTTCCCCTCAAAAACCCTGAACTAATTGACTGGGATTAGCAAGATTCACCGCTAGCTTTGGACATTTTCAATTTTGATGAGGCAATTTCAGCCCTCTTTGGACTTAAGAATCTCTAAGAATATGAACATCAGATCCACTACAACGAGCAAGCCTACTTCGGAAGCCAGGTTAATTCTCTTAGTCGCAAAAATGATAATAAAGATAAAAATAAAAAAAATGAAAATACAGAAACATCCCTTGGTGAAAACCTCTTGCAGACACCTTTGGATGAAGAAAAAGATAAAGTAAAGGATGCGTCCTCTAGTGAAAACCTTTCTGAGGCACTAGAGGAGGGAGAAGCTGACCTGTCATTCATATCATCAGAACTAGAAGTGTCCTCTATGATCATTGAAGACACTATCCCAATCAATCTAGGAACAGAAGCAGATCCACACATCACTTACATTGTAGATTCTCTCAGTGATCAAGAAAAGAAAGACATGACAACATTCCTTCATAAACATAAAATTAATTTTTCCTGGACTTACAAGGATATGCTTGGGCTTGATATAGATCTTGTCATGCACCATCTTGCCATGGATCCTAGTGTAAAGCCTGTTAAACAAAAACTCTACAAGATGCATCCACAAGTCACACTAGTGGTCAAAGTAGAGCTTCAGAAGATACTGGATGCTGAAGTAATTAGACCAATAGACTATCCTGAATGGGTCTCCAATATTGTCCTAGTAGGCAAGCCTTTTGGGTTCATTCACATCTACACTAATTTCAGAGACCTAAACTTTGCATGTCCTAAGGATGATTTTCCACTCCCAAATATTGACATTATAGTGGATTTGATTACTGGACACAAGATGTTGTCCCTCATGGATGGCTTCTCCAGTTATAATCAGATCAGGATAGCACCAGAAGACCAACATAAAACTGCATTCAAAACACCTTGGGGCACCTTCTGTTATCAGGTGATGCCCTTTGGCCTTAAGAATGCTGGTGCCACGTATCAGAGAGCAATGACTACTATCTTTCATGACCTTTTGCATGTCATCATGGAAGACTATGTAGATGATATTTTGGGAAAATCCAAGACACAAGAATCACACATTCCTATCCTCACTACCATTTTTGAGTGATTGGAGAAGTATAAGCTATAGCTAAATCCTAAGAAGTGTATTTTTGGAGTACAATCTGGTAAGTTGCATCCATTCTCTCATCTCCTGTGCAAGAATATCAAATTTCAATGGGATTGCTTATGTCAAAATGCATTTGAGAAACTAAAAGGTTATCTGGCTAATACATCTGTGTTGGTACCACCTGTTGCTGGCCATCCTCTGATTTTATATATATCTACTACAGAGGTCGCGTTGGGTGCCCTTCTGGCACAATTAGATGATACCAGCAAAGAGAGAGAAATTTATAATCTCAGCAAGACTCTTATTGGTTATGAGTTGAATTATTCCCTAATTGAGAAAGCATGTTTGGCTATTATTTTTTGTACACAAAAACTACAACATTATATGCTCAATCATAAGATTCATATTGTTGCCAAAATTGATCCACTCAAGTATCTCCTGGCACGTGCTTCTCTCACTCGTCGTACAACAAAATGGGTTATGATCCTTAGTGAATTTGACATTGTGTATGTGGATCACAAAGCTATCAAAGGACAAGTAATTGTAGATTAGCTAGCTGAACTACCTGTTGACGGTAAACATCCATTGATCACAGATTTTCTAGATGAATCAGTCCTCAATCTTGCCCCGAGTACCCCATGAAAACTTTATTTTGATGGATCCTTCACTCAGAAAGGATCGGGGGTAGGAATCTTGCTTGTTACACCAAAAGGGGATCTCATTCCTAAATCCTATAAATTTCAATTTCCTTGTACCAACAACATTGCATAATATGAAGCCCTTGTACTTGGAATCCATCAGGCCATACAATGGAAGATTCTTAATTTGTTGGTGCTTGGTGATTCACAATTGGTTATCAAACAAGTTATGGATAAATATCAAACAAAGGATGACAAGTTGCTTCCCTATCACCGTACAGTTGAAGATCTCAAAATGCATTTCATGGAATTGATCTTCCAACAGACCCCCCACACAAACAACTAAGTAGCAGACACCATGGCTAATATTGGGTCTTTGATCACCATGCCAGAACATAGTACACGGTGTGAGTTTCTTGTTGAGAATCTTATGGTCCCTGCCCGTGACAAACCAAATTCTGAAATGGTGTGTGAAATTGCTGATCCTAACTCCCCATGGTACCAAGAAGTATATTCCTACCTTTGCGATGGACATACCCCACTTACCTTAACCCCAATCAACATAGAACCTTCATTCAGGGCACTTCCCGATACATAATCCTTGGTGATACCCTTTTCCGAGAGCATTTTGATGGAACTCTTTTAAGATGTCTGAATTCTGATGAAGCACAAACATCCTTGAAGGAAGTACATCAAGGAATCTGTGGGGCTCACTCTAGTGGACATACTTTGGCCAAAAAATTGTTACGCACTGGATATTATTGGCCTACTATGGAACAATATTCTTACAACTATGTGAAGAAGTGTGTGCCTTGTCAGCAACATGGTGATTTGATACACGCCCCCTCCCAATCCCTTCAGCCCATCATCACCCCTCGGCCCTTTTCATGCTGGGGTCTCAACCTCATTCACCAGATTTTCCCTAATTCTTCCAATGTCCATAAATACATCCTTTCCACTACTGAGTACTTTACCAAGTGGGTCGAAGCTATTCCTCTCACCTACACCACTTGAAAATAGATTTTGAAGTTCATTCTGAACTATCTTATCTATCGCTATGGCATTCCTCAAGACATTATTACTGATAATGGAGGACCTTTCAATAACAAGGATGTCACATAGCTATGTAGGAAATTTAGCATTACCCACCATACCTCTTCCAAGTACTTTCTACAAGGCAACGATCAAGCAGAGGCTACGAATAAAACCATCCTCAAAATCCTCAAGAAAATGGTCAATAAAGGTGGTCGAGATTGACACCTTCGCCTCAATCCTGCCCTTTGGGACTACCGCACCTCCATTTGAACCCCCACTAGAGCCACCCCCTTTGCCCTTGATTATGAAACTGAGGCTATTCTACCCATCAAAATTGAGCTCCCTTCCCTCAAAATTTCTCTCAAGAATCTGTTGTCTGAAGAAGAATATAGAGTTTCCCTCTTGCAAGAGCTAGAACTCCTTGATGAGAGATGCCTCAGTGCCCTAAACCATCTCTACATGTATCAAAATTTCCTTCATCTTTAGTTCAACAAAAGGATCAAGCCTTTTCAGTTTGAGGTTGGTGATCTTGTCCTACAACACAATATGAAGAACCTCCAGAACCGTGAAAAGAAAGGAAAGTTTGAACCTAATTGGTTGGGGCCCTTCATCATCATAGCAAAGTATGGCTTTGGCACTTATCAGATTGCGTCACCAGAGGAAGATTCAATCCCTAATCCTATAAATATTGTACATCTCAAGCACTTTTATGCTTGATCCTTTAGTAGGCTGTTGTACAACCAAAATTGTCAAAATCCAAAAAAATCCAAAAAACATTGAAAAAATCAGCAAAAACAAAAAAATCAAAAAATTCAAAAAAGCATAAAAAATATAAAAGCTTCAAAATGTATCAAAAAAGAAAAAGAGAAATAAATCCATCCATCTGTGAAAACCACTTCAGTGGTGCAATGGATAAGTACCATGGTGAAAACCTATTTCAGGCACCATGTGTAGTCTGATCCACCATCTGTTTGCATCATTTTTTCCATACAACCTACGTCGCCTTCCATAATAAAAGTCACTACCCATACCTATGTAGGTAGTTCCTTGACCATTTTCCACCTCCATAATAAAATTGCATTCTCGCACAACTAATCTTACCATATCAATACTGAGCTTTGTTCTAGACTTAGTGATCGCAAACATTTCCAACAAATCAACAGATAGATTGAATTTCCTAATGATCGTTCTATTCACAAGCAATTGCCAGAAAATTCCCATTTCTATCAAATTAATCTTTGGCTCATCAGGATGCATCCTTCTGATGTCGACTGTTCTATCAATTCTCACATCACGTCTGTTCATGGAAAGAACTTTTGGACTGAATGACCACTTGGTCAGGATGCCTTTTTGTTGATTTTATCTTGTGTTTCAATATGGCCTTATTGCGACAGCCTCAATCTTTTATATCTCAGTTCGTTGTGATGAGTACATAGTGGAATACATGTCATTTGTGGTATGATCTGCTTGTCATAGATTGTTAGTGCATTTATGTTTGGATAATTAGTTATGACTATGTATGCCTCACTAGGGGCAGGATTCATGCATTTCAAATCCCTAAAAAAATCTAGATGTATTGCATCTCCTCATGAGTAACATTTCATAGGACTCATCATACCTAATATCTTGCATTCTTGTTCCTAACAACCTATTTTTCTGATATTCTAGTCCACGCAAAGGAACCATGTCACTTGTGTTTTCTAGCACATGGTGCATAACTCCTTTTGCAATATCAAACTAGGGTGTGCTCTCCAACATTAACACGGTATAAATCCCACTATCATCATAGTTAGGATTGCACTATAGCTAGGTCATATTGCACTTTGATTTTTCTCTTGGAAAGGTTTCTATTTATTCCCCCTATCCAATCTCCTAAGTGATTTTATTAAACCTATTTGATAAAGACAAAAACAGTGTCCTCATATGTCTCATATTGCGTTCATTCATTAGGTTAATTTTATTAAGTCCATTCATTAATCATTACTCATTAAAGTTGCATTGTTACTTCATTCATTACGCATTAGTCATTATAGCTACATATAGTTTCGTTTCATTATCCATTACATTCATTATTATAGTTGCATTATTAAGTTATTAAAATCATTCATTTTATTTCATTCATTTAGGTTCATTACACATTTACATATTATTCATTTTACAAATTAAATGTGCATTTACATTTATTTACCATCACATTGCATCGGTACATATAAAATACATCCATCTATAAACATTTACATATCACATCTAACATCTATATATGTGTCCCATCCCTGCATCACAAGTTAGTCAGTCTACTCATATACATTCATCTCATCCTACATGTCAGTCATATACATAAATATATATATATATATATCATATCATATAGCATCATATAATAAAGTCCAAGAGTCCATGTATATATCTCAAAATGACTGTCATACATAATGTGTCACATAAATCATACAAAACTGTGTATCATAATAGCTTGAGAAAAATCATGGTGGTGGCTGTGATGGCCCTGCACCTCTGTCTGCATGCGTTGGTAACCCCACCAATCCCTGTGAAGCCTGACCTGTACTATGAGATATTGAACTCTCTGTATAAGGAGGCTCTCGCTCTACCTCTGGTACAGCTCTGTGATATAATGTCATATAGTCTAGGGCCTCTCACCCTCTCCTTTCAACCTCTCTCTATGCCGCAAATGTATCTACTAGCACCTGCCTGTATTCTGCTGCTGTCCCTGTGTCCCAAGCTATATCCCGCTTGGCCATGTATGTCTCTGCTTGGATCTACAGAGAGTCTTGCTCGGCTGTCAGAGCTACTATCTGTGCTGACATAGCTATCAACTCCTCTATAGCATCCCCCTCCTATCCAACCATAGTGAACTCCCCGCTGTCCACCTGTGCCTGTAATAAATCCAATGCTCTCTGAGCACTATCCCCTCGAGCGGAATCTGCTGCCAACTCCCCCTAAAACCTAGATAGCTCTGTCTGAAAACTACTCGTTGTAGCCTGAGCAGTCGCTAGTAAAACCTACAGCCTCTGGATCTGTGCCTGCGTGCTCACCTCAGTCACCTGAGATGTTGCTAGCAAGCCCTATATCCTACCCAACTCAGTCCAAAGACTATCCTTCTCTGCTACCATAATTTCATGCACATCCTGGGCATATGATCGACTGGTGGTACCTTTCCCGGTGGCCCCTGTCCCTGATCTGGTGGCCCCTGTCCCTGCTCTTGATCCTGTCCCTCATCTGGTACATGTGCAGCTGGGACTATAGGTGGCTTCCTCCCCGCTGGTATCTCTACTTTCCCTCATTGCCTCTGAGTTGCAACCCTGGGCCAGACTCTCCTCCCCCCGACCCCTCCTCCATCCTCATCATCATCATCTCCATTCTTCCCTCCTCCATCTCCTCTCTCTCCAGGATGCTCATCTGCCTGTACAATCCCTTGCACTATCAACCTAACTGGTTTATGTGTTGCCCACCACTGTGCATATGTTGGAACAACCCCAACATCATGTAGGGACTCCCATGCCTTGATCCATGGAACCTCTATCATACCCATCCACGATCCTCGTGCTATGCTTGGATCCACCCCCATCCCCCAAATACTCCCCACCTCTTGTGTCACTAATGGATGTGGGAACCCATCTGGAACAACCTCCTGTACCTGTCCTATCTGCCTCCAAACCCTTGATGACATGTATCTGGATATCATATAAGCTATCCACCCAATCAACCAGTAATCGCTCTAAACAAATCTCATATAATATGAGTCGTAGAACTTGTCCTCTGCATACCCGTCCTGTTGTGGGATCTGGTGTCCCCATGCCTTGCACCCTGCATAGGGTGCCCACTGGATGTCTCCCATCTCATCAATCCTCTGTCGCCAATATCCAACTGAGTCTGTGGCCTCATAGCTGATGGGTGGCTGGTACCTGCATGCGAACAGCTTGTAAGCCTCTCTAGTCTCCCATGGCCTAATCAGTCATATGACCGCAATGTGCTCCCACACCCATACAAGAAGAAAAATGCAACCTGGCCCTAGTGCCCTACCCTTACAGTAGGCACACATGTGTAAATCATAATATAACTTCTCGAGAATAGTATACCCCTAGTAGTATTGATCTTTGTCCTCAACCATACTTCTCAGAACCTAAGCCCGACCAATAGGAAATCCCTTGCCTTCATGATCATGCATCAACCGTCCTCTAATAAACTCAGCCAAATATAACACCACCCACCCCAACTATTGCTGCATTGTCATAGCTCCTGCCCAGGACATCCACTGTCTTGTAGTCGATAGGTCTGCATAACTCCTCCCAAAAGCCATCTCCATGTATGGTTGTGAGCCCTCAAAGTCATACTCAGGTATCAGCCCCTGAATCAGCACTTTGTAGATCCTCCACACATCGTGGAGGGTGATCGTAGCTTCCACTATAGGGAAGTGAAATCTCAAAGTGGTTCTATGCCACCTCTTGATCAAAGCAGACATCAACACATTATGCACTCTCAGATGTGGCCAGTGGTGTACATGCTCTAGTCCACAAAGTGTAACGATCCCCCACTCTATAAGAGTCAGCTTGTGCTCCAGTACCATAGTTGCTGGGTAGCACTCCCTCACCTGGAAGGTAATAGTATCCTCTTGCATATCAGATAGCACTCTGGGGCTTCAAAAAATGCCCCTAGCCTGATCCAGGGCATCGAAACATACTCATGGAACCTTTCCTCCCTCTTTTCTTCTCCTTTTTCTTCTATTTCTAGGTCAATCGGCGGAGATGGTGATTGACCCTCGCAGGCGGCGTATCTTTGCAGACACCAATTTGTGGAGATGATGGTTTAGGTTGCCGCCTCTTTGCCATGCAGACGACGGAGTTCTAACTCCACTGTCTCCGCTACATTTTTCCCCCTCCCCTCTTCCCTCGCAGACGGAGATCGTGTGATCTCCATCTGTGCAGACGCCGATCGTTGATCGGTTGTCTATGAGGATGATGATTTGTCAATCGTCATCTACGCAGACAGTGGTTAGGCGACCACCGTCTATGTTGCGGGCTGATTTGGAGTGTATTAATTGTGCCATAAATGCATAAAAACACAATAAATACATAAATGACAGAGAGGCCTTGGACTACTCACCGGTGGTCCAGCGTCTGCAGGTCGCTAATGGCTCCAAATGTGCTCCCCAAGCTGTGCACACTCTCGCTCTATTGTCATCGCTCTTCTTCTCTTCTCTATTTTTTCTCTTTGTGAGTGAAAGTGACTTCTCTATAGGCCCCAGTGGACTATTTATAGCCCCTTGGGACCCGTTTCTTTCGTTCTTCTCCCCATTTTCTGATCTGATCCCCGTTTTCCCTCTATTTTTGGACACGCCATGCAATTGTTCTACTTTCCCTCTCTTCCTACCTTTTTCGAGAAAATTTGATTAATTTTTTTTTTCCTATTATTTTCTTGAGGGGGCACACTCATCCACTCTCACTGCCTTAGGTTTTCCTGACCTTTCTGGGGCATGTTATTTTCTTTTCTTTGACACGACACCACTTTCGACGCCACTTCAAAGAGGGGCAAAATGAAGACGTCTAAAATCATCCTTATATTAATTTAAATAATATTCCCATAGCATTATAATTAATCTTAATTAATTAATTATATTTGTTATATTCTTCTATTTATTTAGTCAAATTTATTTAATTAAATATAATTCACTTTCCTTAGTATTTAAATTTAATTTAAATACTATCCCGTTTAATGTATTAAATTTCATTTATATACATTACCCCCTTTTAAATAAATTTTTAATTTATTTATTCCTCCACATGATTTAATTTCTACTAAACCACAATTAATCTAAATCTAATTTTGATTAAACTAATTTGAACCTAGATCCTACCCTACCTCACATCACTCTCACCAAATAGACCTATTTATTAATTAACTAAGGTTAATTAAGCTAATTCCTTGATTCCTACACCAATTAGTCCTAATTATTTGCTCACACATGTGTGAGCAAATTTTCAAAAATACACTTTTCCAAAGAATCCTTTTTTGGTGCCAACAAGGTTTCTTGCACCTATGATGACACCCTCTTACACTTTCTAAAATTGTCTCATTGGTCCAAAACTCTTACACCTCTTACAAGATCCTTCACATGTGTACTTTAAGTACACTTTGACCCATCACATCCAAATTTTCTCACACATGTGTGAGAAAAGTTGGCCTCTGCATGGCTTACCTGTTCCTCATGTGGCACCTATGTGGATGCCACATGAGCTCTACCTCATCCAAGCCCTCGCTCTCCTCCAAAAAATCTATAAATAGAGGTCATTGTCAAGAGCAAATCATCTCTCATTTATGCATTGTTATCATGCTAGTTTAGTGCTATAATTTTAGAGTGTTTTTCATGATTCATACTTTATATAATCTATAAATTACATCTTAGGGATAATGGTGAATGAATCTAGTTTCTAGTTTTCATTTGATCTTGCATAACATCTTAGTATAGTTTATATTTTCATTTCAATCAATTGGTGAATGGCTTGAGACAAGTTCTTCATACTTGTTCTTGAGCTCTTCATCCATCATTATCTTGCATTCTAGTTTCCATACATCAATTTATAGTGGGATTATGATATTGTGTTGGGAGAGCACACCCACAATTCTCTAAGAGAAAATAAAAAAGGCTTGGGTGCACTTGTTTGGCTCATCAGAGGTTGTCATAAGATCTCTTGTTGTTTTCATAGTATGCTTATTAGACATGTTTAATGTAGTTTATTGATTGTATATCTCTAACATTTTCATGTCTTAGCGTGCTCCCAATAGGTTAGGTTTCAGCACACACAATAACTACCTAGTCAAGCAACGAGTCAAAAAGTTCACAGACAAAACAAAATTGCATTGATATATCATTTTCTTAGAATATTGAATGGGATGGGCTAATGCCTAATTTAATAAAAATTGACTATTGAAAGAACAAAATTGAGTAATATTTTAAGAAAAATGACCATGAACTTGTAAAAATGACTTTGAATTGTACAACAATGACCACATTTTTCATGTGGTCATTGTTGTACAATTCAAAGTCATTTTTACAAGTTCTGTTGGAAATAATGGCAAGTGTGTACTGAGAGGGGAGGGGTGAATCAGTACCTCTAAAATTTTTCTCTTTTATCCTTTAACCTTTATGTAATCAATTGTTCATCCAACCATTTGTTCTATACTATCTTTGTGTAAGACATATCAACTCTTTAACTTAATCAAACATGTAAACATTCATAAAAACATCTCTGCATTTTTATATCTTATGGTCATTTTTGGTGAAAAATGTGGTCATTGTTGTACAATTCAAAGTCATTTTTACAAGTTCATGGTCATTTTGCTTAAAATCTTACTCAATTTTGTTATTTTAATAGTCAATTTTTATTAAATTAGGCATTAGCCCATCCCATTCAGTATTCTAAGAAAATGATATATCAATGTAGTTTTGTTTTGTTTGTGAACTTTTTGACTCGTTGCTTGACTAGGTAGTTATATGTTTTGATAGTTGCGATCATTCTTTACAGATCATTTAGTTAATACATAGTTGTTTCTAAAATTTTCTTTTCTCTCAAAATGAAAGCATTAAACAATTAAATCACATGCCTTTGGATACCAGCGAATGACAACTTATCATCCTTGTACTAACTACTCCATAGTAGTAAACAAAATACTTTTATGCATTCTTTTCCATACTTCCACTTTGCATTCAGTCATAGGAAGGAGATCTAGTGTTCCTATTTTACCAAGAAAAAAATGCAAGGCTTTGAGTTCAATAGATGATTATTATGATGAAGAAGATTTGAAAATATTCATTTGATGATGATTATGAAGAAGAAGATTCAAAAATGTTCATTTGATGATGATTATGAAGAAGATTTGAAAATGTTGCACCAATTTGAATTGGATCAATCATCATTTTCAAATCTTCTTCATCAATCACCATCAACCATTTTCCAAGAGCAACACCTT
>MU224482.1:2234666-2260009 GCA_018584345.1 Thuja plicata | reverse complement strand
TACTAAAAATAGCAAGTTTCCATAAATAGCAGCTCTGCACAAGGTAGCCCTTATTGAAAAGAAAATAGAAATATTTTTGGGTGATGCAAGATTGCCCTTACACCCAGGATGCTCCTGCATCAAAGGTATACCCACTAGAGTGATGTGCAACTCAAAGTGTAGAAGGTCTTTGAACCTTGTCAATGTTATATTTCTTATGTCGCTTTTCTAATAAGAGTGTTGAGTTTGTGTCCTAGGTTTGTAATCCCACAGCCTGGTCTCAAAATCTCATCTAGGAAAGGAGATTGCAAGAAAAAGTAATAACAGAATTGGTGAATCTACTGGGGAGAAGTGTTAAATAAAAATAGACTATCTTAGAATCTATGGTGTTGTAAATGAGAGTCAACAACAACATATAGACTCAATTGGGGATAAGGGAGATGATGTAGAGGCTATAGGTTTTTTGTTCCCTAAAGGACTAGATCTCTCAACCTTCCAAGGAGATCCCTTACTATAGACTCTACACCTTTGTAAATAACTTCCAACTTCAATATAATACCAAACTTGATGATTCGAGTTCCTATTTTGGGTAGATTTGGACAATCACTCCCAATAACCCTCCTTGGGTACACTAACTTTTGATGACATACAAAAGGCCGTGCGAGTTTATGGAATGGGGTTGGATCACTTTGTTTAGGCCCTATACAAAACCAACATGACACAAATACAATAGTGGATTTAAAACAAGAATATTATTTATGATACTTTTCTTTTAGGCACCCAACTTCCTGACATTTTCCGAGCAATAGTATGTGTCAAGCAACAGTGTATACCGAGAAATGATGTGTACCGAGAAATAGTATGTACTGATCTCTTCAGCAATTGAGCACTACAACTAACTTCTTTCCCAAAAAATAGGGAACTAAAGGCATATTCAAATACCCTTTATCAAGTTACAAATATCCCCCAACTCAATAGATAATGACTTGGTCATGCAATGCCTAAATACTGATAAGCTTAACAGGCCTAATTACCCCAATTAGGAAAAATTAAAAAAAAAAAGTACCTATTGAATGGAGCGGAGAAACTAACCATTGACTCAAGAAAGCTCTTCATGCTAAATGTACTCCAAACATTCAATCTGAGTGCTTGATGTAACACCTACATGCCTCGATCATCAAATGCTCTTACTGTTCACTAGTCACCACATTGAGATGTCGACCGAGAATTATTCCAAAATATTCCCTTCAACCACCAACCTGCAAAGTGCTTTTGGAATCTTGGAACACATACAAATCCCCCTCATTTCACCAACCCTCAGATTTATCTCATGGTGGAATGACAAGAATTGGTCGGTTATTCAGGGAAACCCTAGGTGCTTAGGGTTTCAGACAACTTTCACAGTATTTACAATACCTCAAGTTCTATAGTCGATCAAAAATTCAAACCAAATGAAAAATAAAAATGATTCTCTAAAATTCAAAAAATCATTGGTTTTCTTCCTATTCGGGTCCGTACGAGGCCATACAGATCCAGATTAATTGACTATTTGTAGGAAAATGATTCTATTTTATTGATTGTTTGTAAAATTACATCATCGTCTCTCCTCCATCTTCCTGTGAGGGCTATTTGAGGAATTCCTCCAATAGTTACAACCATATTTCAAACAATGATCCATTGGGAGGAAGTTTTACAACCGACTTTCAAAAATTTGTTAACTTGACTAAAAGTTGCTATGCAACTTTTTATGCAAATGTTGCATCATTTGAACAAATCTTGATTTTTCACTTTCCAAGAAATCACTAATGGACCAAACCTACTTAAGGAACACCTACAACACAAAAATAACTCAAATTTAATATTTATGGATCCTTTGACAATAGTTGACCGAGTGGTTCATAAAGACCAAATCTTGGCACTAGGTCTTACAAATAGATCATTATTGAAAAGAAGAAGTCCTATACGTGTAACACATGTTGAATATGCCTTTAGTATTTTGAGGCTCCTTCACCAGGAGCTTTGTTCTTTGTTTAGTCAAAATAAATCCCAGAGTAATATGATTGTTATAGAGTCATATGCTACAAAGAAGTATCCCTGTTACTTATAAAGTGAGTCAGGGTTTGTTTTTGTCTATCATTGCAAGAGTGTCTGAAAGTCCAAGTTCTTCAAAGATATACATATACTATCTGACAAGTGGTGATGGTGACTTTGAGTTCTCTGATTGTACCTGTGTGCATGTTTGGAGAAAGATGAAAAAGAAAGGAGGACTTGTAGTGGAGATGAAATAGATGTTTAGGCTCTTATGACTAAAGCATAGTCAAAGGAGGAATTTATATGAGACCCTATTATAGGGGTGTGTTGTGAGTTTTTTGGTTTTGAAGAAGGACAGAGTGGAGTGAAGAGATCTATGCTGATTTAAATTTTTCCTCTACAAAGAGGTGGCGACTCTACCAAATTTTTAAAGGTAATTTGAAGGTGACTTTAGACCAATATTTATGCAGCTACTCCAATACATCTAGGTATTTTATTTTTCAAGGTAATAAAATAGTTTCCTTATTAAGTGATTTAAACACTAATAAAAGGAACAAGGCGTGGTTAGAGGTTTTCATGCTTCAAGTTTAAGATTGCATTTTGCAAAATCAAGTGGAAGTATGTATAAGTTGAAAAATGGATGACATAGAGGTTAGAGATTCTTCTATGTCCAAATGTGGAGACTCTTTGCCAGATTATGAAGAGGTTCTTGCAAAAATAAAAATGTTAGAACAAGGGATCTAAGAACATGTTATTTTAATATTAAGGGATAACATGAGAAGAATGGTAGGAGAATCTCCAATTTTTTTTTACAAGAGGTTTTCTGCTGCAATAAAGGAGTATATTATTCCTTTCTGTCCTTAGGAGTCAGTTTGGGCTAATTTGTTTTTGGAACTTTATTTTCCCGATTCAATTGATTGGCCAACCTCCATGAAGATAAAAGATATTGAGTGTGCTAGGAAGTGGAAAAAAAATGTGAAGTTCTTGAATCTGAGATTGCACATGAGGTTGTGCCTAGTGATATTGTTTCTTAGAATGATGGAAACCAAAATGACATAGATGAGTCCAGTGGGGATGATGTCTCTTGCAATCATGATAGTGATGCTTTTTCTCAGAATAAAGTAAAGGATATGTGGGGTGAGAGTAGTGGATATAAAAGTGATATTGATGGTTCTATAAGGGATGATATTTCTTATGAAATTGATTATTAATCTAAACAAATAAGAACAAATATCTATGATGAACAAGAAGATCATATTATTTTAGATGTAGGTTGTTGTTTTGATTATTCAAATGAACCTCAAAGTGTTGATAAAGGGATGTGCATTCCTTTATCAGGTTATGTATGTGATGATGAATCCAATAATTTTTCTATTTTAAATAAAAAAGATGATCCTTCTCAGTATGAGGCAGAGGATATGTGTATTCAACAAGAAGATAATGATTGGATAAATGAAGATGTTGCTTGTGACTGCATATCAGAAGTGGGTGAAAGTGTTGATAATGGTTCACTTCATAGTGAAAAAATTTATGAGTTCCTGACTTGTGAATATCTAAGATGTTCAGGGAGGGATAGCTTTGATTTCTTACATCCAACACACATTGATTTTGACAAAGAGTTATATCATATGGCCAATATTTTGATATATGTGTTTCTGATTCCCCTTGTACTTTTGTGTCACTAGGCCACAATAAAATAGAATATGATATATCAGATGATGAAATAATCAATGCATTTCCAGATTCAAAGGATGAAGAAGCTCCTGACATGATGTTGATTACTGATTGGGATAATTATGTGGATTATGAATCTATTTCAGATTCTCAATCATTTATTAAACCACTTCAGGATGGTCTTTTAGTTACTCAAGGTATGCAAGTGAATGGTGAGTATGTGGATAGGTACTCTCCCTCAAATAGATAAGAAGATGGTTTTCATAAGGTTGATATCTTGCAGGCAATTTCTTTAGGGAACTCTGATTTGATCATGCAAACTAGTGGCAACACTCAATAAAATGATACCAACTATCTGGCAGAGCATGAGTGTCTTTCTCAGCTGGGTTGTGATTATGTAGAGTGTGGCATTGAGTTTGATATTGATCAATATTTCATTTGGTGTGACTTCCTTGTACCTAACAAATGAAACATGCATATGCCACATGGTCTACATTTTTAGTATTTTCCTGATTTCCATTTTGGCTCTAATGATGAATGTAGTGAATTATTTTTATACATCGAGTTAATGAAAAATGTCAGTGGGCCAGGTTCAGTAGACAAAAGTGGTATTTTTATCTTGTTTCCAGTGCAGAGAACATACAGTTTTGTGTTTGACAAAGGTAGGATGATTTGTAAATTTGGTGATGGATTTGGGCCATCAAGCCTGGTTTGATTTTTTCAAATTAGGGAAAAGAAGGAAGAGATAAGTTAACTCTGTTGAGAAGCAATGTATATATTTATTAAAATTCTTGTTTTTTTTTCTTTCTTTAGTGTGTTTGTTGTAGGTTTTTTTTCTTGGTCTTCTCTTCTCAGAGATATGGAATCTAGCATTGAACTTGCATTCAACCTCCCTTAGTCAAAGCCACTATTAGGATTGATATTTTCCTGGTTTAAATATTTCTTTTTCTCCTTATTTTACGCCTAGTCTTGAAGCCTTAATTGCAAATTTTTAGCCCTTGGTATGAATTTACTCTTTACCCTACGTCTCCTACTCCTATTATAAAGTTGTGTTAGATTTTTTGGGTCACTTAAAGTCCTAAAACCCATGTGTCTTTAAATTTTTCATCGCATGGGGCCATCTTTTTAATATTTCCTAAAGACCTAGCGGGGTGATTTTATTTTTCCCTATGTCTAATGTCCCCGAGTTAACTTATGGTTCCCATTTGTCAAGAAAGTCTAGATCAATCCAATGGTTGTCGCTATCCCTCAAATGCAAGATGTGCTCAGTTTAATCATCAAGGATTCACATCTATGTGCCATCTATCCATTTTGACAATATGATATCAACATTCTTCAAAGCTAGCACTGATATTTCCAACACTGTCAGATTAGATGTCATCTATGGTGGGTACTTTTCCTTAAAGAGATGATGCATGACAGTTAATCTCTGCGGCATCATGATAGACAGACACATGGAAAGTGTGGGCCTGAGTTGAGTTAAAGGCCTTATAAACCATGTTTAGATTAGAGTTGACCCTATGGTCGACGTAAAGCCTTAAAGAAAATTTGATCGAATGTTACTGATTGAGGCATTGTGACTATTGATGTGTGGCATCCTATGATTGTGGGTCCAAGCTATGACAAAGGGTTAAAGTTTTGATAGATCTTAGAAGATCTAATGGTTCGTGCTATGCATTAAAAGGAAGTTTATCAAAGTTTAGTCTTCAAAGCATTGCGACAGACAAACACATGGAAAGTGGTCACCGCTGAAAGGAAGTAAAGGCAGATTGGGTTAAGTTTGATCAGACAGATTTCATAGTCCCTTAAAGAAAAGATGCCCGAAGGATACTCATCAAGGCATTGTGACTGTCTGCCACATTGCATCTCAGATCTGGGTCAACATTGAAAGGAAAATAAAGATCGGATGGATTTGTCTTGATCCTGCAGTTGGCGTGAAGCCTTAAAGGAAATTTGCACGAGAGATATTGTTCAAGGCATCATGTCTGTGCAACACATGTCCAGATATGATCTTGGCTCACGGGTATCTTAAGGAAAGATCAACGACTGTGTTTTCAAGTTGCGTAAAGGATTGAATCTTGGTCATCAGTAGGGAATTTTACACCACTTATAGTCGTTATATCATATATTCAAATATTTAAATTCATTTCTCAGGGTTTTCAAGTGGTGACATTACTTTCTAGGTTGTAGAAGTGGTACATGGATCAATTTGATCTTCTAGGTTGAATTTATGAGGCCATAGGGTGCTGAGATGGTATACTTTTATTGACTGTGGCTCTATTTTTTAACTGGTGTTATTTTAGGGTTATGATCAGCTTGTTGATGGATTTTATTTTAATAACCGAGTTCATGTTTTCAGACAAGTGGTTGCAGATCAGATTCTTTTTTTAGATCTTTCGAAGAAATTTCAAATCGATTAGAGGAAAGAGGGTTGAGTGCAAATCATATTTCAAGAGGTACAAATTTCAAATGGATTTTGATTCTAGGGTTTCTCTCTTCTATAAAAGTCTTTCTTTTCTCTGTTATGTGGGTTCCCAATTTTCTGTAAGAATTCAAGGTGGTTCTTCTATAAATATTTTTTCCTTTTCTCTGTATATAGGGTGTTCTTGATCTCTTTCTGGTTCCAGAGAAGAACAACATTGTAATAGCTAGTTTCATGAATGAAATTCGAGTATGGTTTTTCTTTTATCAAGTTATCTCCATTAGGTTTCATGAGTCACATAGATTAAGACATCAAGGGTGTTTTGGTCTTCTCTATTGTAGATCTGCAATAGAGTTATTTAAAGGGTAACTGAGATTTAGGATTTTTCTTTAGATGTATATGAGTTGGGGTATCAAGGATATGTTAAAAATTTCTTTCGGTGGATAATGATTAATGTATTGTCTATTCTAGGGTCTCTTCCAAGGGGAGGGTTAGATACTTTGAATAGGTAGTTGCATATTTGAATACATAGGTGGATCCACAAGTAGAAATTGATTAATGAGGTATTCTTGATGTAAGACATTAGACATATTAGATTGAGTTTTTTTATTTATTCATAATCTCCTTTTGCGTTGTTATGTTTGACTCTGTTGCCCATTGGATAAGGCACTGTTCTATGAGAGATCTGGGATATTTCAGAGATCCATTAATCCAAAAAATAAATGAAAATTGTTTCCATTTCATGTTGATAGGAAGAGTTAGAGTAGTTCTAGTTTTCAAACATACTTGATGCAAGTGGGATACTACATAAGATTTAGTAAAACATTGAGGTACATGTTACCTACAGGTTTGAAATCTATTCCACAATTATATGTCTGCAAGCTATTATTTGTCACAAAGGGTTATGTGTGTGTAGATTAGGTATACCCACCTGAGTGATGTGGAACTCAAAGTGTAGAAGGTCTTTGAACCTTGTCAATGTTGGCTTTCTCTTGTCTCCTTTCTGCTGGCGAAGTTGAGTTTGTCTCCTAGGTTTGTAATCACATAGCGTGGTCTCAGAATATCATCTAGGAAAGGAGATTGCAAGAAAAAGTAATAACACAATCAACATCTATATATGCACATAAAGTGAATTCGTTATCCTTCGGATACCACATTCCAAATTCTACTATCCTTTTAAGATATCTAAATATTCTTTTGACCACAACTTCATGATTATGTCTAGGGTCAACTTGAAATCTTGCAACAGGACACCCTGTCTTCATGATATCATGCCTTGTATGAGTCAAATATAGAAATCCACCTGACACAAGGAGGTTAAGGAGAACTAGGGCCCAAGGCACTCCCAACTATCCAATCCAACTTGTAGAATAAATCGGAAGCAACAACACAGAAAGGGAGAGAAAGAAAGAAGAATATTTTTATTATCTCATCAAACATCATACATGTTGGGTTGTAAGGCCTTCCTGATTTTGGCCATATATAGTCAGATCATATACACAATGATCTTCATACATGTGAGATCATAGACCTCAATCCAAATCTTTTAAATCCTTCACTCTAGAACTGTTTCCCAAATCTAAGAACAAAAAACTTAATATATACAAGAGATGAGGAAAGAGGTCAACACCAAAGATCTTAAAGATCCAACTTAGGAAACAAAAAAGACCTAGATTTAGTTCCACATGCATCCTAATAAGAGACCCCAACATTAATTATGCTACAAAAATTAAACGCATATGTCATCCAGAAGATCCAACATCTGAAAACTAGCTCAGTGAAAACACTACTGAGCACAGAGACCAGTCGGTTAAAACCACCCAAAATACAAGTAACCGAGCCCAAGCGGTGAAAAAAAAAACTGTCAACTGACCAATAAGAATGGTTACCAAGAACTTTACTAAGAAGTCTCCAAAAATCCACCGAACTAGAACAATCATATTTTTGGTTGATACAGGATTTCCAAGAACCCAAGATGGTTCTGCATCACCACCAATAATTGATCTATACCTTAACTGATTAACATTAGGGGAATCATCATCTCTTGATAACTTTCATCCTATCACTATAGGTGTTCCCCCTAGTTTTGAGTCATCCATTCCAAACTTCCTTAACAATTCCCTTGCATACTTAGCTTGAGTAATGAAAATTCATTTATCTAATTGAGTAACTTTTAGACCTAGAAAGAATTTCATTTCTCCTATCATTTCAAATTCTTTTTGAATTTCCACTGCAAAATCTTTACTTAACTTGTCATCTCCACCAAAGATAATGTCATCAAAAAATTCCTCTACAATAAGTATATTATTATTATTATCAATTTTGAAATATAGTTTACTGTAGTACCTTTTTTGAATCCAAATTTGAGAAAATAACTTTCCAATCTAGAATACCATGCTCTAGGGGCTTACTTCAATCCTTACAATTATTCTTCAACATACATACCCTATTTGATTCTTTACTCAGACTAAAACCATTAGGTTTCTCAATATATACCTCTTCTTCTAACTCACCATTCAGGAACATTGACTTAAAATCCGTTTGATAAACTCTAAAGTTATTATGGTCTGCATATGCTAGGAATATTCTAACTACTTCCAACCTTGTTACTAGTGCAAATGTTTCATCAGAGTCAATCCCTTCCATCTATGAATACCCTTTGCACACCAACCTTTCTTTGTTCCTGACAAATTCTCCTTCTTCATTTATCTTTTTTATGGAAACCCATTTTGTGCCAATAACATTCTTGTCTTTAGGCCTTGGAACAAGAACCCATGTGTTATTCTTCTCAATTTGTGATATCTCTTCTTCCACTGCATCAATCCAATGATCATCTCTGTAGGATTTTTCTATATCCTTGGTCTCAATGTGTGACATTGAGCATATATGATCTTGAAAAATCATTCTTCTTGTCTAAAATCCCTTGTTCCTATCACTAATGATCTATCCTTCATTGTGATTTAATCTCAGTGTAGGCTTCATCTTTAATACTTTGTCACACTTGGAGTTTTTTTGTGTATTTCTGATTTTGACTCTGATCATTACTATCCCTCTGATGTCCACATTCACCAGACCTTGCCAAATTCTCAAGAATTTCATTCACTTTAACATTTTTTCTTTCCACTAAATTTTTCAACCTTTTGCAATAGCACCTATATGCTTTATTTTGGGTAGAATAACTAAGGAATATACCTATAGATGCTCAAAAATGGTTCAAGCCTACTAGCTCTGAGTTAACATTTTTGGAATTACAATTGAAACATTGTTTTGCAGGATAATTTTTTGTCTATGTTTCACATATGGTTTTCACTATATGTCAACATTGTTCCTTTTGTCATTAATTGAACATTGTTTAATTTATTTATTAATATTTCTTATCCAAATTGATCCTAAATCTTCCAAAATCAATCCTAGTCAATCCTAAATATTCCTAAATAATACCAAATATTCCTAAATATGTACGAGATAGTCCTCATCCCTCCCTAATAATTCCAGATCATTTCAAACTCATTCTATCCTTTCAAAATCATTCTAGGGCATTTTCAAAGTTCATCGATGCCTCATCATTTCAATCATTTCAAAACTTATCAATCTCTTTCAAAATCAATCCTGCAGTGTTTTACAAAGATCATCAATGCCTCATTATCAAATAAATCCATGTCTTATCAATCTCATCATTTTTTAGAGCATTGTCAAATTTTATTCATGCCTGGTTATCATCAGTTCATTTAATGGTATTGTAAAAGTTCATCAATGTTGTTTTAAACCAACCTTAAACCAACCAATTTCAGCACATTGTCAAAGTTCATTCGATGCCTCATCATCATCAACAATTTGATTGAAGTCAATTCAATAGCATTGTCAAAGTTCATCAATTCTATTTCAGATCATAATTTTTATAATTATTCGAGTGCATTGTCAAATTTCATCGATGCCTCATCATTTCTTAAACCATTTTGAAACCATCAGAATTGTTCCTAATCCTTATCAAAATCATCAAAAAAAAGTCAAATTTGTAGCACTGTCATCAATTCAGTCAACAATCAACTAATTTGTCCTCTTAGGATGAATAACCCATAGTTTATCCATATGTCCTAATTGAATAAATAAATTGACTTTATTTATTCCCTCTTTAATATGTCTCTCACAATTAATTAATTTTAAATTAATTAATTGGTCACCTTTTTTTGAATTATGAGATTTTTCTAATTCGTAATGCCTAATTATCATTTTAGTGGGTAATATGAATTTTAAATTCAAATAAATCCCTAACTCTTACACCTCCCCCTAATTGTGCTTCCATCCCTAAAATCATGCTTCGTTTCATACACCTTTCCCTTTAGATTTTCTCCCCATACTAATTGTGCTTCCAATTTCATATTAATTTGCCTCCACTTTCTTCTTCCATATACCCTCAATTTATGCATACTAATTTTTGCATCTATTTTGTCATAATTGAAGGATCTGAGAAATATTGATCCAATTTTACCCAAGAACAACTGCATGCAAAATCCTGTTACAGGAAGAAAGCATAAAGAAGGAAAAAGCTGAAGAACTCAGAAGCTCAGGGAAACTCAAAAAGAGTAGAGCAAAAATGTATTCTGAATTACTTATTAATAATTACAAATTTCAACCTTAAAAAGGTGAATGAAACCCTAAAAGATAAAAGCTAGGTTGCACATTAATAATTAATAAAAGAATTAATTATTAATTCACCTAAGAGAAAGCTTAAGCACTAAAGAGTAATAAAACAACTTAACTAATTAAATTAAAATGATTTAATTAATAAGTGATTACTCTAACACCCCCCCTTAAGCAAAGCTCAGGAGGTAAGCTAACCAAGCACAACTATGAAAGCAGGAAAAATGGGTCCCGACAACAAGGCCTAATCAGGTACCCAAGTACAAAAATCTCTGTAAAGAGGAGAAATAGATAAAAAACACATGGGAAAAACCCTACTCCAAAAAGAGATGAAGCCTAGAGAGGGATTGAAGAAGCCTCCAAACTAGAGAATGTCCCAGAAAATAGGAACAAAGAAGGAACATGTAGAACACCTCTGAAGCATGAAGTTACAAACACTGTCAAAAAATAACTGCTAGAACCTCCACTGTAATAGAACATGATCAGGTAGAGAAGACCATAAACAAAGCCTGAAGAATTGTTCAATCAAACCAAGGAAGCATTAGAACCAACAAGAGATACCCCCATAATGTTGATCAGGGAGAGGCATGACAAGTACACCAAAATAGACTGCCAAGAAACACTGCATGATGAAGAATGTACAAGCACAAATAAAGGATGGTTTCATTGAAGGAACACTCACTTGAAAAAGGTAGATGAAAAAAAAGGAAAAACATCAACACCCCCATGACACTTTATAATATAGTGAAAGTACAATCAAGCACAAGATGTGCATGATCCCAAACATGCATCAGATGACACTTTATCTCAATGCGTTTGCAAACAAGAAAAGCTACAGAAAAAGATGTATACAATATTCAGAAAAGGAAACGATCCCAGGACTTGAAACATCCAAGATATCCACTAGAATACCATAAAGAAAAAATTGAATACAGAGATACAATGAGTAGAAACTAGGTGTGAGACCCATAGAAAAGTAAGAGAATGGAAGTAGCTTTCCGATGCCATGAGGAAGTTGAAAAAAGGAGTTCGGAGAAGTGAGATATAGTGACCAGAGTGCAAAATGGAACCCTGAATTTGACTGGGAAAAAACTCTGAAAGGTGGAAAAATCAGATAACCAAACTGGAAAAATCAGAGAGGTCTCGAAACCATCTTTCCGTCGATATCTTGTTTGGCAAAAAACACCTCTGTTTGCTCAAGTTATGAGCAAAAAACCACCACTAGGTCACAACCAAAAGATCCGGAAGAAACTTAGCCAAAAATGGCGAAGCCCGGCTAAACTGGCGAAAAACCTTCCAAAAACGGACAGCCTCCATATTTCCCACCAAAATGGAAGAAAAAAATATTTATTTTTTAATGAAAAAAATAATAAAAACAACAATTGTTTTTTGGAAAAAAACAATTAAAAAGTAGCATGTATATTTTTTTGGAAAAAAAAATACACAAAAAAACAAATGTATTTTTTTTAGGAAAAAAAACACAGAAAACCGAAATATTTTTTTTGAAAAAAATATATATATAAAAAAATGTATTTTTTTTAAAAGGAAAAAACACAGAAAAATCAAAATGTTTTTTATTTAAAAAAATGGGGCGTGCACAACACCCAAGGCCAGCGCAGCCCAGAACAAGGTCGTACGGTCAAACAAAATTTTGGAAAAAAAAAAATATTTTTAACCTGTCTTGAAATGCATGCCCAGAACAGGGTCATACGGTCATATAAAATTTTAGTTTCCCAGGCCTTCTGAATGCGATGGTGAGGTCCGTCTGGGCCCAAAATGCTCTAAAAAAAATGTCATCCACAGAATGAAGATAAAAACCCTAACAAAGCTGAGATTTTCTCCTTCAAAAAAATGCTTCAAATACTCCAGAACAGGCAGCAGCAGAGGGGCTCTGATACCATGAAGGATCTGAGAAATACTAATTTGATTATGTTTAAGAACAAATGCATGCAAAATACCTGTTACAGGAGGAAAGCATAAAGAAGGAAAAAGCTGAAGAACTCAGAAGCTCAGAGAAACTCAAAAAAGAGCAAAAATGTATTCTGAATTACTTAACAATAATTACAAAGTTCAACTTTAAAAGGTGAACGAAACCCTAAAAGGTAAAAGCTAGGTTGCACATTAATAATTAATAAAAGAATTAATTATTAATGCACCTAAGAGAAAGCTTAAGCATTAAAGAGTAATAAAATAACTTAACTAATTAAATCAACATGATTTAATTAATAAGTGATTACTCTAACAATAATGTGTCATAATATGATACTTTTCCAATTTAATTTCTCAATTATGACAATATTCCAATTTGTACACCTAATTGTTAATTCTATTTTTTGGTCTCTTTTCCTATAAATTGAGTTCATTTTTCTCAAGCAAGTTAACCATTACATTTTGAATCTTCTCATCATCATAATATCGCTTTTCTTTCATTTTTTGGATGCATTTATCAATATGGGTGTTGGCATATCTGATGCAGTGATGGTAAGTGATTTTTGGAGATGTCATGATGTAGATTTGATTACAGGATGATCAGATATTATGTTGTCATTGATGTCAACTATTGACTTTGTGTTCTTAGTATGTTGCCAAGCATAGTTGTGATGAATGATGAGTTGCAGTGAGTTTCAGTGGTTTCTATCTTTATGGGAGACTTAGGTGTGTGTCTAGAATTCTAATACATGACCACCACTGCTAAAATGATCTAATGTAGAAGTTGTGATCGGTTGAAGTATAAGAGTGTAGCTACAAGAATAGTTAATGACAGGTGATAGATTATTTGAATATCTTGTCAAATATTTATTATATCTTGTGATGCGCACACAGGATATGGTGGTAAAAAGTGTTTAGATGCTACAGTTGCAACCACAAATAATTTGAGTGACTGGTGTGAAGGATAGATTACTGGTGAGTGGTGATAAAGTTGTTATCAAGTTAAAGAGTTTGTGTTCTTAAGTGACAGTTGATAAATCTTTTATCAGTGATCGGTGTTGAGATTTTATGGAATCAGTTGTGTTAGTCATGATTTGGTGACATTTTTTCATGATTGGAGGTGATGATTTGGCATCACATTGTTCAATGCTAGCCTATGGAGAAGATTCTTGAGGAAGCTTGTGTTTGGTCAAAATGTGTTTGACTCCTTGACACAACATTTTATGTAAATCATTGTATTGGCCGATGCAGTCTTGGAAATATGTTTTTGTGTATTTAATTTTTTTATGTGGCACGTTGGATTTGAGCGGGATGATTAAAAATTCTATTTTAGGGTTTGATCAAGGTAGTGGACTTACAATTTCATTATATAATGAATGAATTTGAAGGTTGAATGTGTTGATCATGTGTTAGACAAGTGCAGTGAAAAGTGTGAGTTGCAATCAAGCCAGAGAATATTTAATTGTATTGAGAAGATATTGTGTGCTTTAGTGGATCTGATCAAGAAGAGGTAGTGATATTTCACAAATCATTGTTTCTATTATTCCCTAACCATTGCAAGAGGTTAAATCCCTTAACAGGGTAGATCCTAATAGATCTTTGTTGTAAATTGTCTAACAAGGTGATACTTTGACAAGTGTTTAAAGTACTCTAACAAGGCTTCTCTTAACAGGGTAAAGGTTCTAATAGGCCTAAGGAAAATCCCTTAACTAGGTAGCACCTAACAATGTTGTTGTAAAATCCTAACATGGTTAATCTCCTTATAGGGCGTACTTTAGAAGAGTACATAATTTAGTGGGTACTAATCCTCACCGTGGTTTTTTCCCTATTTGGTTTTCCATGAGATAAGTATGTGTGGATGGACTTGCATGTTTATGGCTTTCATTTATTGAATGTATGGTTAATCTTTTGAATGGTGGTTTAAATAAAAGAGGTTATAAAGATTGGATTATTTGGTACATTACTAATTTACCCCCTCTAAGTAATATGATCTCGATACCAACAATTGGTATCAGAGCTTTGGTCCTCTATTGTGGTGAAGCTTAATAGCTTGGGGTAAAGATCGAAAGATGATGAGAAAGGAAGGTCCTAAATTCACAAGAGAGAACTACTTAGTTTGTTGTGATCAGATGCAACTCTATCTTAAAGGTATGGGTGATCAATATTGGGATCATGTAGTAAATAGATATGTTATCCCTTCAGGAACCCCGACTGCAGACCAATTAAAGGTAAGACAAGAACATACTTCTACTATAGAAGCTATTGCTAGTACTCTTTCATATGCAACATTTATTTATGTCAAAGACCTGGATACTACTAATGAGATGTGGGAGAATTTGAGGACTGTCCATGGTGGAGATCCACATGTACAGAAGGAAAAGGTTGATAGCTTGAAAGGAAAATATGATGATATGAGGATTCAAGAAAATGAGAACATTGAGCAATAGAGTTAGAGAATCAAAGAAGTTGTTGCTGCTATCCGAGGTGCTGGTGGTAATCTTCATGAGGAGGATGTGGTAAGAAAAATGTTGAGAAATATATTGCCTCAGTATTCTATTAGGGTTTCATCTATTCAAGAGCTCAGATCTATAGGAGTTGTTACTGTTACTCTTGATGCATTAATAGGGAAATTAACTACATTTGAGTTAAACAATTATGATAATAGTATGCGAAAAGTTGAAGCTACTTTCAAGTCATCATTGACTATTGCACCATCTAGGAAAGGAAAGGAGATATCTAATAGTTCTTCAACATGTTACTCTAATGATTATGAATGTATCTTGTCTGAAGAAAGAGAAGATGAAGAATTGGAAGCTTTATTTTCTATAATAATGCCTAGAGGAAAAGGTAAATATAAGGTTAAGTTTCCTTTGAAGTTCTTTAAATATAAAAAAATTAGACATATTGCTTCTATATGCCCTTAAAATGATAGGAAGGAGAAACCAAGAAGATTCAAGGATAAGAACAAGAAATCATGCTACCTAGCTGAGGAAGGTGTTACTGATGAAGAATCTGATAGAAGAGATGAAGAAGAAATTGTATTTGTTGTATTAAAGGAAGAACCCTTAGAAGAATGTGAGAAAGATTTGGTTTCTAACACGAATCACTGTGGTAACTAGATTATTGATAGTGGGTGTACTCATCACATGACTGGTGATAAAAGAAAATTCATAAATTTAGAAGAATGTGATGGAGGCTTGGTAAGGTTTGGGAATTATGCTCACTATTTGGTGAAAGGTAAAGGATATTTTAATTTTAATGATAAAACAATTTGTGATGATTTTTACTAGGTTGATGATTTAAGATACAAATTTTAAAGTGTTGCACAGTTGAATAATAAAGGTTTTAGATTGGAGTTCAATGGAGGTATATGCAGGATTATTGGGAAATTAGGAGAACTGATTACTACCGGTGAACAAACTAGAGGTAACATGTTCCATCTGAATTCTACTATTAAGAGTTGTCTGATTGCTAAGGTTGAAGATTGTTGGTTATGACATAAGAGGTTATTTCATGTAAATTTTGATAACCTGATCAAAGTTAGTAAGATCAAGATAGTGAGAGGTTTTCCTAACCTAGTGAAACAAGACAATGTGATGGGAAATGAATGTTAGCTTGGGAAGTTAACTAGTTCTAGTTTCATCAGTAAAAAATATTTTTCTCAGATTATTTTAGATCTGGCTCATACTGATCTATGTGGTCCAATGAGAACTCAGAGTTACTATGGTGATAGATATTTCATGTTAATTATCGATGATTATTCTAGAATGATGTGGGTTATACTTTTAAGTGAAAAAATCAAAATCTTTTCACATGTTTAAGATTTACAAAGCTAGAGTGGAGAAGGATACTGATAAGACTCAAAAATGTCATAGATCTGATAGAGAAGGTGAGTTTAATTCACACGATTTTACTACATATTGTGAAGAACATGGAATTAAAAACAAATGTTAGCTCCTAGAACACCTCAGAAAAATGGTATTTTTGAAAGAAGAAACAAGTCTATCATTAATTGTGCCAGGACAATAATGATTCCAAAAGGTGTTGCACAACCATTTTGGAGAGAAGTGGTGAGTTCTGTTGTTTACACTTTGAGCATAGTTCAATTGAAGAAAGGTAAAAACAAAACTCCCTATGATCTATGGTATGGTAGATCACCATGTGAGAGTTATTTCAATTTTTTTAACAGTATGTGTTATATAAAAAGAGATGAAAGTTCAGGAAAGTTTGACCCAAGAAGTGATTAGGGGATATTCTTAGGATACTCCTCTAAGAGTAAAGCCTACAAGTGTTTGAACAAAAGAACAAATAAGATAGTGGAAAGTGCTAGTGTAAGAATAGATGAATTTTCTGAGAAAATTGATGAATTTAGAAAGAAGGAACTAGATTACTATCATGGGTTTGTATATGTACAATCAATGGAGCAGGACACTACAAAAGAACCTATGAAAAGATAGGTCATTGAACAGGAACTCATAAAAGAGGTTGGAGAAACTCCTGGAACTAAACTGATATTGCCTAAATATGTAAAGATGAATCACTCCCCTGATCAAATTATTGGTGACAAAAATGCTAGTGTGTTAACAAGAAGGAAGGCAAGAGAATGTACTTGTTTGTTATATGATTTTGAGTCTAAAATAGATAAGATGCATTGAAAGATGAATATTGGGTGAAATCTATGGAAGAAGAACTAGGGAAGATTGAGAAGAACAATACCTGGACATTAGTGCCCAGACTAGTGGACAAGAATGTTATTGGTACTAAGTGGATTTTCAGAAACAAAATGAATGAAACAAGTGAAGTGGTAAGAAATAAGGAAATATTGGTGTGCAAAGGATATGCACAGGAGGAAGGCCTGGACTATGGTGAAACATTTGCACATGTGGCAAGACTTCAAGGTGTAAGGATATTGCTTGCATATGCTGATTACAAAGGATTCAAGGTATATCAAATGGATGTTAAGTCATCTTTTCTTAATGATATCTTGGAAGAAGAAGTATACATTAAAAAACCTGAAGGATTTTCTAATTCAAAAGGTAAGAACATAGTGTACAAATTACATAAAGATTTATATGGATTGAAACAAGAAACTAGAGCATGGTATGAGAGATTGAATTCATATCCGATTCATATTGGTTTCATCAGGACTGGTAATAATAGTAATATGTATTTGAAGATTGAGAAAGATGAAATATTGTTGATTGCAGAGATATTTGTAGATGATATCATTTTTGGTGGAAATGAAGAGATGAGCAGATCATTTGTAGATGGGATGAGGAAAGAATTCAAGATGTCTATCATCGGTGAGATCAAATCTTCATTAGATTGCAGGTTCAACAGATGAAGAATGGTAGCTACAAAAGTCAATCCAAATATGTAAGGTAATTATTGAATACTTTTGGGTTAGATGACTCAAAACTGGTTGGTACCCCTATGTTAACCAATTGAAAATTATCAAAGTAAGATGAATCTAAAGAGGTGGATGGGACACTTTATAGGTCCATGATTGGTAAGCTATAGTATGTAGTGCACATCAAACAAAAATAGCATAAGAAGTTGTATTTTCTAATCCTAAGGAATCACATTTGGTTGTAGTAAAGATAATCTTTAGATATCTTAAGGGAACTAAATATTATGGTTTATGGTATGGACATAAAGGTGATTTCTCTTTAAATGTGCTTACTGATGCTAATTGGCAGGTAATGTTGACAATAAAAAGACCACAATTGGAGGTGCATTATTTCTTGGTGAGAGGCTTATATCCTGGACGAGTAAGATGCAGAACTATATATTTCAATCAACAACTAAAGTTGAGTATGTTGTTTCTGTAATTAATTGTACATAGGTAGTTTGGATCGAGCAAATTTTGGAAGGAATTCAGGAAAAGGTAACTAAACCGGTGGTTATCTATTGTGACAATACAAGTGCTATTAATATTTCAAAGAACCCAATGATACACGATAAGACTAAGCATATAGCTATCAAATATCATTTTCTTAGAGAATAGGTATAGGAAAAGGAAGGTTGGAGTATGTGCCAACTAAAGAGGAGGTTGTTGATATTTTCACAAAACTATTACCTAAGGATATATTTGAGTATCTAAGAGGTAGTTTGGTGGTCAATCCCCTATCTAATTTGAATTAGAAGAAGATGCAGTTGCATGAATCCTAGTGTATTCATTGAATATATTTATGACTGGATTTATGTTCTGGGGCTAATCCTTAGGGGGAGAAGTCTATGAAGTTAATAAAAATAGAGAAGATATCAGGTGTGATTGACGACTTTGGAATTTTTGTCAAAGAGGAATTATGTATGTTAAGGGATAATGTATGTATGACAAAGGGTGAGTAATTACGGAATAGATGAAAGACAAAAGTAGAAATTTTTTTAAGGAAAAGTGTTGTCATCTTTGGTGAGGTAAAAAGTGTTGCATAGAGTGTTTCCATCAAATAAAAATGGGGGTATTGTTGGCATATCTGATTCAATGATGGTAATTAAGCTTTGGAGATGTCATGATGTAGATTTGATTACAAGATGATCAAATATTATATTGTCATTGATGTCAACTATTGACTTTTTGTTCTTAGTATGTTTCCAAGAATAGTTGTGATGAATGATGAGTGGCAGTGAGTTTTAGTGGTTGCTATCTTTATGCAAGACTTAGGTGTGTCTCTAAAAGTCTAATGCATGACTGCTATTTTTGAAGTGATCTTATGTGGAAGTTGTGATCAGTTGAAGTATAATAGTGCAATTGCTATAATAGTTAATGACATGTGATAGATGATTTGAATGTCTTGTAAAATCATTGTTATATCTTATGATGTGGTCACATGATATGGTGGTCAATAGTGTTGAGATGCTACAGTTGCAACTACAACTAATTTGAGTGACTGGTGGGAAGGATAGATGATCGATGAAAAGAGACAGAGTTCTTATAAGGTTAAAAATTTTGTGTTCTTGAGTGATTATTGATAAATCTTTGATTGGTGATCGGTGTTGAGGTTGTGATGGAATTAGTTGAGTCAGTCATGATCTGGTGATGTATTTTCATGATTAGAGGTGATGATCTGGCATCACATTGTTCAATGCTAGCATGTGGAGAAGATTCTTGAGGAAGCTTGTGTTTGGTCAAAACATGTTTGACTCCTTGACACAACATTTTATGTAAATCATTGTATTGGCTGATGTAGTCTTGGAAATGTATGTTTTTGTATTTAATTTTTTATATGGCACATTGGATTTGAGCAGTATGTTTGAAATTCTAGTTAAGGGTTTGATCAAGGCGGTGGACTTAGAAGTTCATTATATAATGAATGAAGTTGAAGGTTGAATGTTTTGATTGTGTGTTAGAGAAGTGTGGTACAAAGTGTGATTTTTGATCAAGCCAGAGAATATTTAAGTGTATTGAGAAGAGATTGTGTGCTTTAGTGGATTTGATCAAGTAGAGGTAGTGCTATTTCATAGATAATTGTTTATGTTGTTTCCTAACAGTTGCAACAGATTAAATCCCTTAATAGGGTAGATCCTAACATATCATTTTTGTAAATCCTCTAACAAGGTGACACTTTAACAAGTGTTTAAAGTCCTCTAACAAGGTTACTCTTAATAGGGTAAAGGTTCTAACAAGCCTAAGGAAAATCCCTTAACTGGGTAGAACCTAACAATGCTAATGTAAACTCCTAAAAGGGTTAAGCTCCTCATAGGGCATAATTCAGAAGAGTACATAATTTAGTGGGTACTAATCCCCAATGTTGGTTTTTACCTATTTGGGTTTCCATGAGATAAATCTATGTTAAATATGTGGATGGACTTGAATGTTTATGGTTTTTATTTATTGAATGTATGGTTAATCTTGTGAGTGGTGGTTTAAATATAAGAGGTTATAAAGTTTGAATTATTTGGTACATTAATGATTTACCCCCCCCCCCCTCTCATTAATTTGATCTTAGGACTAACAATGGGAGCTATATATGACAGTTTGGAGACGCAAGAAAGGACACAATTGTCAAAATGAGGGAGTTTGTTTAGAGTTTACATTTTCCTTATCTCATTTTATTTTGTGTTTGGATAGGTTGATTTTTCATATGTTTAGGGTTTGATGGTTTCTCTTATTATGCATTTTGACTCATTTTTCTATCCTGCATTTGGTGAACCCAGTGTGAACATGTTTAACTGAATGGATTTTGATGTTTTAATGCATTTGCAGGTCCTAGTGAAGTCTTGCACACTTGGTTAGGGTTTTTGTGCAATTGGTTTTTGTTTCTACACATTTGGCTCTCCATTATGCACACTTGCTCCCATAGTTGCACACTTGATTATGATTGTTGTGCAGTTGATAATGATAATTGTGCAACCTGTGTTTAGGGTTTCTATGCTAGGGATTAGGGTTTAGATATGCAGCTTAATAATTTATGCTTTCATCTCCTTATGATTAAAGACTAATATGAACCCTAACAAGTCTAAATGAACCCTAATTTGTTCAATGAATCTCACATTTAGATTTGGCTACCTAAAAAGAACTTTACATTTCATTTGGCACTCTTAAAATGAACCTCACTTACTTAGGGTTTCATTTCAAGCTCATCAATTCAAGTTGCTTTTAAATTAATTCAAGATCACACATAGCTTCATTAGGGATTTCAAATTGGGTTCAATATTACTCAAATCACTCCAAAATGGCATAAAAAAACCCCTAATTTCATAGTTATTGAATCCTATATGATTAATTTTGTCAAAATTCTTGAATTCTGTGAATTTTTAGTCAATTTTGGGTCTCTGATAAGAAGTTGCACACTTGGTTGGATGTTCTACATAATTGGCTACATTTTTTGTGGAGTTGGTCATTGTTTCTATGCACTTATTCCTTTGTTCTACGAAGTTGATCCTTTGTTCTATGTGGTTGGTTTATATTCTGGCGTAGTTTGTAAATCTGATCATTTTGATGCTTTGTTTTGTGTTTCTGCACTTTCAATTCTATTTCTCCACTTGATATGCATGATTTATGTGTTACTGATGATGTCTCTAGAAATTTTTCAACTGTAGGCTAAATAATGAATGATAAATTAATAATCCTAAGGTTGAATGAACGTATCATCTCCCCTCACCTTTAGCAATCTTGGGTGAAGATAAATTCATTCAATCTTTTAGAAGGCCTACCTCCCAAGTGCTTTAGCATAGCCAGTGAGAGGGAATGACCCAAGTAGGAAAAAGGAAAATCTAGCCTCTTCCAACCTAGTATATTCAAATCCCTCCTTGAAATGAAAATTTTGGAGGCCTAAGATGACTTGTGTCTGGTATTCATGGCACTATAGGTCTCAATAGTACTTGCACTACCAAGTTACCTTGTATATTCACAAGTTATCTTTGAAACATATACCTTGAATAAACACCTTTGTGTAGTGGCCCAAATAAACCCTACTATTCATTGATGTAGGTTGCAACCTCGAAGACATCCCACACTTTCATGGCTCTTAGTAGAGACAATGGTCCCTTGGGAAGTGATGACCCTTTTGATTTGAAGCTTTGTGTGCCTGAGAAGTGAGTGCACTGTAAGGAGGAGCTTGTACGTCCAAGATTCTAAGTTGTCCACTCTTAGTAGGTGCGACTGAACTTGTTCAAGTGGGAATTTAGTGAATATTATCCTTGCCAACCTAGGTTGTGGCATGCATGTTTATTTTTACCAAATCCATTCTGCCTGGCGTTTCTTGAGAAAGTGTTTCAAACTTTACAAATAAAATTTTCAAAATACTTTTAAGCACTCATAGTAACACATTCAAAGTCTACTTAAGAAAGTTTGTAAATGATCCGATTTTTCACAAACATCTTGTCTTAAAACTTTGTGAACATATGCAATCTCAATTTTTTTTTATCTTGGAGCCTTGTAACATGTGTAGTAGTCCTCATTTTGCATAATCACATCATAGTCCCTTTGCAACCTTTGCATGCATTACATTAGTCCCTTTGTATTTACAATTTCAATCCTTAGAATTAGTCCTCATTATAGTCCCTTTTGCATAAAAGATAATTTTTATATCCTTTTAAAAACTTTGCGAAATCCCCAAAAAATCCAGATCTTACAGTCTTTCCTTATGTTATTGAAAATAGGATCTTGACTTGGTCCCTTTGTCCCTCTATCCAATTTTCCCTCTATCATTTAGAAATATTTCATCTTTGTCATGATGGACTTGACCTAGTCCCTTTTTATCCAATTATCTTTGTCCCTTTGATCCCCTTTTAAGTCAATATACATATTCAATTTCCTAAGGTTATACTCTTAGGTTTTATTTCCTAAAGATTTTTCAAAATCAAAAATACAAAAAAATAGAGTTGCATAAGCCTTAGATTGCTTTGCATTCTCGATCCAAAATTCCTAAAAATCCAAAAAAAATTCATTTGCATATCCCCTAATTTTCATATCATTTCAAAGAAGGTCTTTGCATAGCTTAGGTTGCATTCTCATTCCAAAGTCTCTTAGAAAGCCAAAAAATAAAAAATGCATTTTGCATATAGGTACCATGCCAGCCTTTACAAGGTCCCAAGCATCTAAAAGGAAACAAGATACTTATCAACCTATGTCCACATTACAAGGAGAATCACAACCAGTATTTGATCCAAGACAAGGTGCATCATTTCAAACCCAACAAAGCAATCTAATTAAGATGCAAACTCCTAGCAAAATAAATCAAACTTTTCATGATCTAAGACATATCACATTTTCCCAAGTTCCTACCACCACACAAACATTTTATGATATGAGACAAAGAAATGACCTATCTAACATGAGGTACCCCTCAAAAACTTCACCAAGTTATGAATTATTCAATGGGGGCCTCCACCCAAATTTGAACAAATCTTTGTGCCTATGCAACCAGGACATGGTAGTGTTCCACCAATACCTCAAGATGATCACCAAGTAACATTTAAATTTGATCAAACTCATCAAACATATTTTCACCAAGGACCTAATCTATCATCACAATTTGAACAAGACCCTAATGAATCATAAAGCACTTCTTTAGATTCTGAAGGTTCACAAGCGACCCACGTTTAGCTTAAGGATTTTCCTAGAGAGAAAATTGATGAAGCTATTAAAGATAAGAGAATTCAAAAGACATTGGAATACCTCATGAATCAAGATCAAAAATGATATCTTGGAGTTTTGAGGAAATCAGACCCTCAATTGTTATTGGAAGATCCAAATCAAACACAGTCTACTTTGGAAGAAAATCAACCTTTATTTCTTTTGGACAAGGATAAAGGGGAATAAATCTCGGAAGAACCAACTAAAAAGGTAGTCAAAAGAGACCATGAAAGGAATTAACTATTGAATTTCCTCCAAAGGAAACCTTTTCACCACTAATTAACCCCTTATTTAACACAACATAACAACTTCCTCAAGGAATAGTGGATATTAATAATGTTTCCAAAGAAAATCCTCAAACGTCATTGAGACTTTATTTCAAACAATACACGCGAACGAATCGACGTGAAGTACCAAAGGATAAATTTGCATTTTCTTTGGGAATGCCACATATACCCTCTTTGGAAGAAAAAAAATTGTGGTCCTTTATTGTTAACATGTGCAACACTACAAGAGAAGACTTCGACCACACCATCATCTAAAGGACCAATTGAAAGTATACCAAGGGTATCTATGGTAAAACTGATGGATGCGTCTTATGGGACCATTACAATTATGCCAAGTGAACCACTTGAACCAAAGAAGAAGAGAATTATATACATCACAATGGTTCCACCAAAGGGGACACAACAAGTAAATGTATTACAACAAGCGCAAGTTAACATGATTTCTCAAGGGAAGAAATCAAAACCACCAAAGCATAAGGCTCCAAAACTTGGAGATATACTTGCACCACTGGGATACCAACAAGTGCACAAGGAATAAAAAAATGTTGGAAGGAAAAAAATATCAAGTGGGTAAAGGATCTAATTATGCTCAATAATCAAAAAAAGTACAACAAGTGCATCAACAACATTCACAACAATAATAGTACATTCCACAACAACAAAAACAATAGGGTAAAAGCACAATAATCTGTCACCTTTTAGGACAACTTATCAGCATAGCTGAATTTTAGTATTTCTAACTAAAAATTAATTTTGGCCAAACATATGGTCTAGCTAGATTCATTATAGTTAAGTTAGATAAGGTTTTTAACTTTTCCAATTGGAAAAGTCTATTAAATGCATGTTTTATACCACTTTGAGGCCAATTACCATAGAGATAAAATTATTTCAGAAAAGTGACATTTCAATAACTCTCAGACTTTTTAATGATATTTTTTTTAAAATACAAAAATACCCTTTTGTAGAGATCAGAGTCAAGAATGTCTCTTATAGATGTTATAGTGTTTTAATTATACATAGTCTATTATAATTAAAAAATATTGCAAGTAGGTATTTTAACAGTCAAGGCGATGTTGATTTGGAGAAAGAAAAAAAATAGTAAAACATATTAAATAAATTTGAAAAACATATGGTGCACTAGAAGAGAGATTCCTCTTCATGAATATATATTTATTTTTTTATTGGGATATATTTGTTATGAAAAATATGGCAGGAGATGAAAACTGTCGATTTCAGGTGAGTTGGAATTTGAATTGTTATAAAAGAGAAAATATAGGTCACAAACCAATTTTTATTTCTT
>MU224482.1:2213975-2228982 GCA_018584345.1 Thuja plicata | reverse complement strand
AGTTGCTTAAGCTTCACTTAGGTGCATTATTAATTAATTCTTAATTAATAATGTGCAGCCTAGTTTTCTCCTTTAGGGTTTCTATCTCACCTTTTATAAGGTTGAGCTTTGTATTTTTTCATTAATTTAGATGATATTTTTGCTCTCACATTTTGAGTAACTTCTGAGTTCTGCTTTTTGCATTTGGTTGCTTCAATCTTTGTGATAGGTTTATTACATGCAACTGGATCTTGGAGTTGAATCTGATATTTCATCAGTTTCTAAACCCTTAACTCCAAGATCCCTCTAGGATTAGCCCCATAAACTATCTCAAATGGGCTTTTACCAGTACTCCTATTAATGGAGTCATTATAGGCATATTTTGCTTGCCCTATGATATGATCCAATGACTATCCATGCTACTTGATTAGACATCTCAGTAGATTTCCCAAAGATCTGTTGACTACCTCAGTTTTCCCATCTGACTAAGGGTGATAGGCTGAAGAGAAAGATAAATTTGTTCCCAACATCTTCCAAAGAGTCCTCCAAAAGTGACCCACAAAATTACTGTCCCTATCACTTACTATATTCAATGGCAATCCATGAATTCTCACAATGTCTCTAAATAATAAGCCTGCAATATGTGAAGCATCATTGGTTTTCTTGCATGGGATGAAGTGAGCCATTTTGCTAAAATGGTCCACCACAAAAAACACACTTTCATGTCCCTTTGATTTCTTTGGTAATCCCAAAACAAATTCCATACTTAGACACTCCCAAGGCATTTGGGGTATGGAAAGGGGTTGATACAACCCACTATTACTATTTTTTTCTTACCCCTCTAACATATCTGACATTGCTCCACAAAATTTCTGACATCTGACTGTAACCTAGGTCAATAGTAATGCCTATTCACTTGCTCAAGTGTCTTGTCCACTCCAAAGTCACCTCCCAAGCTTCCTTGGTGTTTCTCCTTCATAATGTTCTCCCTCATTGAGCACTGAGGTATACACATTAGGTGTCCTTTGAACAATAGTCCCTCGTGAAACATATATTCAGTGAATTCCACTTTGAACCTCTGTTGGAACTTTACACATGCCTCATAGGTATCTTTGAAATCATTATCCTCTTTGTAGAGGTCTTTCAAATCATTCATCCCCACACTTTGCAACTGTACCTGCTGTATGGTTAGTACTCTTCTACTTAGAGCATCAGCAACCTTATTGCTAACTCCTTTCTTGTGTTTGATCACAAATGTGTATTCTTGCAAAGCTGCCACCCATTTAAGGTGCCTTTGATTTTGTTTTTCTTACCCATTCAAGAAACTAAGGGCATGGTTATCCGTGTAGACCATAAATTCCCTTGGTAGGAGATCATGTCTCCACTTTTTAAGGGCTTGTACCATAGCATACAACTCCAAATCATAGGTGGAGTACTTTTTTTTATCCTCATTCAACTTCTCTGAGAAGAATGCCACAGGGTGTCCCTCTTGACTTAACACTGCTCCAATGGCTAGCTTACTAGCATCACACTCCAAAATAAATAACTAGTTGAAGTTGGGGAACCTAAGTGTAGGTAGTTCTGCTATCCTCTTTTTCAACATTTCAAATCCTTGGTCTGCTGCTATAGTCCACTTAAATTGACATTTGATTCCTCCTTTGACAGTGTTAAGGATAGAGGCACATACATGACTAAAATTCCTCACAAATTTCCTATACTAGGATGCCAATGCATGAAAACTCCTAACATCCCCTATGGATCTAGGTGTAGGCCATATCAAAAAATACTTGACCTTATCAAGATCCATCTTCATACATCCATTAGCAACCACAAAACCAAGATAAAATAATTCAATTTTTAAAAACTCGCAATTTTCCTGATTGATCATCAACTTCTCTTGGTGTATCCTCCTTAGTACCATCTCCAAATGCTTCATTTTCTCCTCCTTAGACCTACTAAAGATCAAATGTCATCAAGATAAACTATTACAAACTTACCTATAAAATCTGCTAACACTTCATTCATGAGCCTCATGAATGTGCTAGGTGCATTTGTTAGGCCAAAGGGAATTAATAGCCACTCATACAAAGCTTCATTGGTTTTGAAGGCTATCTTCCATTCATCACCAGGACTAACTCTAATTTGGTGATAACCTGACTTCAAATCCACCTTGGAGAAATAACAAGAACCCCCCAAATTGTCTAGCAAATCTTCAATCTGGGGCATATGGAATCTATATCGGATTGTGATTTTGTTAATGGCCTTGTAGTCAGTGCACATCCTCCATTTTCCATCCTTCTTAGGTGCAAGGATATTTGGCACAACACAAGGGCTCAAACTCTTCCTTATTAACCCCTTCTCCAACAAATCTTGTATCTATTTTTCTAGCTCTGCATTTTGACTTGGTGTCATCTTATATGCTGCTTTGTTAGGTAGATTAGCTCTAGGTATGAGGTATATCTAGTGGCTCACATACCTCATGGGTGGAAATTCACTAGGTAATCCATTATCCACTATGTCATGATACTTTTCCAACAGTGCTTGTACTTATTGTGGCATATTGGCTTTTTCTTTGGTATCCTCCTTTGGCTTCACTATCATTGCACTACAGACTCCTTTATCCTTCTTCATAACCTTTAGAAACTCCTTCCCACTCAAGAGCATCACATTGGTTCCCACATGTTCTCCTCATTAGGTTCTTCTAAAGGATCCATTTGAAATTTCTTTCCTTTCTTGATTATCACATAGTTTTTATTCTCACCATCATGAATGTCCTTCACATCATAATTCCATGGACATCCTAGAAGAAGATGACATGCATCCATGAGAAATATGTCACATAGGACCTTGTACTTATACTCACCTATTTAAAACTCCACCATTATTTGTTTATCCACCACTATCTGATGTCCCTTGTTTAACCATTATACTTTATAGGGAGTGGTATGAGATATCCTTCTAAGTTTTAATTTATCCACCATCTCAGTTGACACTATATTCTCTATGGATCTAGAGTCCACTATCACTTTGTAGATCTTTCCATGGGATCTACAAGTAGTCTTGAACAATTTCTTTCTTTGAGGTGGTTCTGTGACACTAGGAACTTTCAACAAAGTCCTTCTCAACATGAGATTCTCTCCATCCAATACTGGCCCTGCCTTGGAGATTGGAGAAGTGACACATTGGGTGTCATCCTCTTGTACCAATTGATTCCTTCTTTCTCCCATTAGTGATGTGGAAGTCTTTTTAGGACACCTACCCATTGTATGGCCCACTTGGTTGCAATTGTAACACCTACCAGTGAAGACAGAATTGGACCTTCCTTGTGACTGGAATCTACCCCTTGGTGGTCCTCTTCCTCTGTATCCTCCCCTCTAAAATGATCCTCTATACTGACTACCTCCACTTTTATCCATAGATTGATTATATTCTAGTCTACTTTGCCTTTTTCCTCTACCAAAGTTATTCCAGCCTCTGAATCCTCTATTGTTGTTACCCCTACCTCTTTGATGGAAATCATTCCTCCTTCTAGTCTTCTCCTCTACTCTCAAAGCTAACTGGAAACACTTGTGCATACTATCAGGAGCCATCATACTAATTTCATCTCGAATCCCTTGTCTCAACCCATTGAGATACCTTGCTACCTTTTCTACTTCTTCTTCTTGCCTTCTTCTCTTAGGCTCAGTTTGTGGAACTCCTTAGTGTAGGAACTTACTGTCAACTCCTTTTGTCTCAAGTTCTGAAAATTTTGATACATTTGGATCTCATAATCCATGGGTAGGAATTGAAACCTCATTCTTATCTTCATTCTCTCCCAAGAAACTAACTTCTTCTTACTTGTGGCTACCCTATCATCTTGCATCATGTTCCACCACACCAATCCAAATCCCTTGAGTCTAGCCTTTGCATAGTTGACTCTCTTCTCCACTGATACTTCCTTGTAGTCAAACTGGTTGTCTATGGCCTCTAACCAATCCAACAACTCTTTACCATTCAATATGCCACAATAGTAAGGTATAAGTTCCATATTGTCTTTGTGTATGGACTTGAAGGCATCCAAGAACACCTTTTGTTCTTTATCCATTTCCACTTCTTTTCCTTTAGATTCTCCTGACTGATTTTTAGTCTCATCATCATCACTCTCATCTCCCCATTCTGTTATTCTCTTCTTATTCCTTGGTTCTAATACACTAGCCTTCTCTAAGAGGCCCTGAACCAATTCCAAAATGGCATCCCTACTCATTTCCTTAGGAGGAATTCTTTCAACCTCTTTACTCTCCTCCCCTTCAGACATACACCAAACTTAAAGAAATTATGGCTCTACTACCACTCTCATGTAGAGGGTTTAGGGTTCTAGTCTTTCTTTCCTCCAAAATTCTTATTCTCTCTTCTAACCACCCAAAGGTTACTCCTCCATGTGTACTTCTCCAATATGGATCTCATAGATCCTCACTATCAACTTGCCTCCTAGGTATAGTTGATTTTTTGAAGACACAAAAAATCCTAGGTTCAACTAGTCCAACTAGTTCTTCAATTTCCTAGGCTTTTCCACTATAACTTTCCCTTAGAATCTGAAACCCTTTCTTAGGATCTTCTCATACATCCCATAGACTCTAATCTATGTCCTTATCCCATTAAAATTCCATTATAACTTTTTCCCACACTTCTTGATACTTTACCAATCCAATTGTTGACAAATTCACTAGGAGCCCTAATTGACTTATTTCCTAGTAGGTCAAATATCACTGTTTTGGGTCTAAAGCTCCCAATTATTCCAAAAAACCTCACAGAAGACCTTGAAAATATTAAAAATATCCACCAACTCTACTAGAATCCATAATCCTAGCTTCTCAATGCACCCACAACCCTAGTTATCACAAGGCCCTATTTTTCAGCCTATACTTTAGGCCTCTGAACTAGTCAGGACAAAATACCACCAAATTGGTCTTCAAACTTCCTGTCAACATTTCTCACCAATTTATACATCATTGGAATACTTAAGGGCTTCTAGATATGTCACTAAGCTCACCATCCAAGATCATGGGTGCTCTGTGCAATCCGATCCTTACCCTGTCCAGGCTCACTTGCTCCTAGCAGTCAGCCATAGGGCTTCATTCCAAAACTAGGAATTCCATCGCAAAAATAAAAAGCAAAACATAAAAACTATTTAAAGACCCTAAATCTTCATCTCCCATGGTTTTAGCGAATTCCACTGGTGGATGCTTAGGTTAGAGCCATATCTACCTATGCAACTCTATAAATGGAACTTGCAAACCAGTGACTTAAAACCTACTGTAACTTTACACTAAGTTAACTTTAAATCAAACTACTAGATTCATAAGAAATATAATTCAAAACACTACACCTTCATGGGGTCTGATCACCCAATCCAATCCGTACACAGCCGTACAAAAACCAACAAACTAAAAGGAAACTCAGGTGCGGAAACAGCTTCCTACACTAATCTCTATAGGAAAGTATTGTGCAAATTCTTTTTAAATCCTTACAATTTCAGATTCGTTAACTACTTTAACAATGATATTGCAGCCACATACCATGCATAAAGAAAATAGAGAATGAAACAATGATTTACCCTGGGGAAAACCTTTCAGTAAAAAACCCCAGCACTCCAAAACCTGCACAATGTATTATCTTCAACACAACGGTTACAACACACTTGCAATGCAAGTTCTTTTAGGAGACAATCGACACACACAGACTAATCCAGTAGCACCATATTATACCAACAATACACTCTTTTTCGTATATTTTTATGTAACCCTAAAAATGCTTATATCATGCACTTTCCTTTTTAGGGCAACTTCCAAAGATAGCCGCATTAGGGTGGAAGAGTGTAAAGTACTCAACTTTATCAATTGCCACATGTCTTGCATGTCTTCACCTATCATTGAAATCTCCTAGAAATAGCTCTTACGTGTCATAGGAATCCCTCATAACCATTTCAGCCATGATCTCCTTACACACCATTCAAAATGCTGACACATCAAGTGGAGTGACACATCAACATGCCAACTAGACATGTACACTCACACTTAATTATATTATTTGCAAGAAAATACATTTTAAAAAACAAATAATAAGAATAGGAATTATCCAAGGTTGAGACACCTTATTCCTAACATAAACAATCCAGATTACAAGGAAACACAGTATAACATCCATACAGAAGGTACACTAAAATGTTATACAATCCAAAACTCCATTAAACTTCTAAAAATCATCAATCCATGCTCAAATATCCGAGACTAGGTAGTTACAACCGCTCCAACCTCCATTTGCAACTTCTTGCAAAAAGTTGCAAAAGTTGCTAGCAACTTTTTAGCAAATTTTGCTATTTGACTATTTTAGTCAACTTGATAGATTTTTTTGAATTCCATGACCTTAGTTAGGTTACTTAGGGTCCTAGAAGACACTCTAAACCCAAGTTACACAAAAATATCAACTTTTACCTTTCTCGGTCAAAATGACCACAATATCACCTAGGAGCACTCTTGGCTCTTACAAACATGGAGATGATCAACTTTGTAGACAGCCTAGTGGATCTTATTAAAATGAACACAAAACACCTAATACAACCCTAAAACACACAAACCACACCAAAATGGGAAGTTCTCTGCACCAATTTTGTAACAAGAGGTATGCATCACATGCTAGAGAGTGAGGGTGACATGATTCTGTTGCGTACATTGGACTTTTAGACAAACAAAGATATATTTAGGAACATAGTGATAGATCAAATAATCAATGTGGAACCAATACAATAAACCCATGGTGGGAGTGTAACACTCTTCTCCCTGTGAGGTATGCATATTCCTGATCACCTAATTAACACATATGCCCCAAATATACTGACAAACATATCAAACCAAAAAAAACATTTTGTAATGGACACCATTCACAATATACAAAGATATAGGAGATCAAGGAAACCATGAGTAGGTTCCATTGAAATACAAAGATAAAATCATTAAGAAGGCCTCATGACCAAGCAATCATTTGTCTCTACAAGTGCAACTTGGCTACCATTTCCTTAGATGCGAAATTCTCAGAACTACCACCATCAATGATAACTTTACATACCTTACCACCAACAAGGAATCGGGTTTGAAACATGTTATTTCTTTTCCAAGAGTTCTCCATATTTTCATCATGGTACAAGGTTCTCCTCATGATCAATATCTCCCCCTTTTCAACCTGATTATTGTTAAACAATTCAGAAGATCCCTCTTCTTCCACAAGATTTGTCCTTCTTCTTCTTTCAGTTCTCCTTTCAGATCCACCTTGTTTACATTCAAAGGCCCTATGACCTTCTCCACCACACTTGAAAAAATTGCCCTTAAAAACCATTTTATCATCTCTCTGATAGCCCTCATTCCTATAACTACCTCTGTAATAATTCCTTTCAGAATTCTTCTCCTCTATCTTCCCTTTATCTGAGTGACCAACCAATCTACCACCTCTACCTCTCTAGAATCTTCTACCTCTGCCTCTTTGTCTTTTTTATTGTCTTCTATTTATCTTGTCTTGATCCTTTAGTGCATACTGGTAAGCATCTTCCACATTCCCAATCTTGACCATACTAAGCTCCTCTTATATTGACATCTTCAAACCATTCAGGTATCTTGCAACTCTCTCTACTTCATCCTCTTTAAATCCTAATCTGATATCTAGCTTGTAGAACTTCTCGATGTACTATTTCACATTCATATTATTTTGTCTCAAATTTTGCAATATTCTGATCAAAGTGACCTGATAATAAGAGGGTAAGAAATTTTCTTTCATCTTGTTCACCATTCTATCCCAATATTTGATCTTTTCTATCCCAATATTTGATCTTCTCTTTACCTCTACTCCTCCTATCACTCTGCAAATGATCCCACCAAATTGAAGCATGACATTTTAACTTAGTACAAGCATACTTTACCTTCTTGTCTTCATCAGTACCTCCAAAATCAAAATACTTGTCCATAGTTGAGATCCAAACCAAAAACTCATCTGCATCCAATCGGCCATCAAAATATGGTGGATTAAAATGTGGTCTTTTATTAACCCTAGTAAGAGCCCTAATAAAAATTTCTTCTCCTTGATCCACTTCAGGTTGTTATCAGGCTTCTCCTTCAACTTGTTCTTCAATTTCTTCTTCAACATCACTTAATTCTTCAATCTGTCAACCTCTCCTATGGGTTGTTTCAACCGCTTCCAATATGGCTACAATATGTCTTAACATTTCAACAACATTAGGTTCTACACCTCTAGCACCTCTCCTAGCCATATCTGTTGATTCCTCTGCAACTGCGGGTTAGATCCTTATTCTTCTACCCCATGACAAACCAGGTCAGGAACCAAAAAATTAGGAGACAAGATCTATTCACCCCAATCAAAAAACTTTGCCTTGATACCACCTAACACATCCAAGGTAGGAGGGTCAAAGAAAATTAATAGTCCAACCTTGCAATAAGGGATATACAATAGAAACTCAAAGATTTCAAGAAGAAATTACACAGATCTAGAGTATGGAACACACATGAAACCTTCTCATTCACAGGTAAAATAATTATAAAGCTCTACAATAGAAGTCAAAATTCCCAGCTCAAATGCAGGGGACTTATTACAAAGAAACCTAATTATCCTTCTTGACCTATGAAAACAAAACAACCTCCTTCAAAACCTAGCTTACTAATTTTGAACCCCTAAACAAGAACCAAGACCTAACTTAAATACACGATCATGACCTAACAGGTCAGCCTCAAGATTACATTTCCCAAGAGAAAAAATATGTCACCAACTAACTCTCAGTCAGCCTTCAATATAATATATTTAACCAATGAGTAAATCACAAGGAGAGATATACAAACAGGTCAGCCAAACACGTATCCACACATGAAAATGAGCCATAAGCACCAATGATTCAAACACTGACCAGTTCAAGAACATGAAGAACACATTCTAAACACAACCAAATAATCCATCATAAATTTAGGAGTGATACTGCAAGTGAGTTGAGATCATAAGAAAAGCTTCCTAATGATCTCTAGAACATGAATCTACGACCGCAACCACCAAGGATCTGTAGAACTTGACTGCAACAAGAAACATAACAACTGGTGACCAAGAATAGAAAGACTCAGATGTTTTTGGTTGATACAAGATTGCAATGAACCCAAGATGATCCTGCATCACAAGTATATACGTACAAGCTTAGTATGTTCTCATCTATTTAATCCATTGTACATTCTATCAATGTTCATCTTGAATATTGGTAGAGGACAACACTTGACACAATATAGGAATAACAATGTAAAATATTTCGAATAACCACGATGAAATTAAAAGAAACCCCAAAGAGTGAAAATCATCAAATTCATTTTGAAATCATAAAATGACTATAATTTCAACATTAACACAAACGTGAAAAGGGTCACAAAAAGAGGTAGATGGAAGAATTTGGTGACTTTATTGATCAATAATAAAATTCAAAAACACAATTTGTTAGTCCTTACAAGGAACATTTCATCAATAATAAATCATGAAACTTGAAACACTCTCACATAACTCTATAACTAACAATAGTCTCATGGAGCGAATAAAATGTTGCATGACATATTGTATCTAAGGTGTGGTAGATAACATTCCCAACCAAAAAATTGAGTCATGTATGAATTTTTTAATTATGCAACAATTCAATACCAAAAAATCAACTGTGTACTCACAAAACTTGTAGCCGTTTTAAATTTCAGTGCAATGTAGTCACTTATTATGCAATCTCAAGGACATGATACTTTTATCACATATGCTTTAAGCACTTGGTCAACCATGGTATATTATGCCTCCAATACAAGAGCACTTATACATTCATTTATTTAGGGAAACAAAATTATTCAACTATGCAATGATTATCCACTCAAGGAAAATGCATTGAATCTACACAATTATTTAATATCACAAAATATGAGATTCACAATTTACTATTATAAGTTTTATACAATGATATCCACTTACTTATAAGATATATCACAATGGAGGCATTAAATTACATTAATCATGACAAAAAAGTTAATATAAACTCATTTACACCCACTATGTACACTAGGGTCAAATCCATGGACATAAACCATAACTATAGGATATATATGATGCATGATTTTATTTATCAATCCATTTTCATGTTAATAAAGATAGGATCAACACCAAACTTTGGTCATTGATGTAGGACATATAATCAAACCACAAAGACTTCCTCAAAATTCTACATGTACCAATGATCTATCATGAAAGTTCATGTATCATTAATTTATAATCACTTTCATTTCACACATGCAAAAGAATACTCATTTAACTTCAATGCATTTATATGACAATATAGCTCACATTTTCAATCAGATTCTACGAATATGCAATTTTAAGAAAAATAATTACACAATCACACAAATCTAGATAATGCACATAACCAATCTCTTCAAGGTTATTTTTAATGTTTTACTAAAGATAAAGCAAGGAAAACCAAAAATTCACACATACACACATATACAAAAGAGGTATTTCCCAAGGAGTGATTGTTTTCACTTTGATAAATTCTAAAACAAGGGACATCCTCCCCTTTCCTATCAAATATAAAAATATATATGAGAATCTCTTCTTCACAAATCTAGTTGATCCACACCAATTCAACTATTGAATTATATAAAAATTACTTACACAAGTCGCACTAAGAAGTATGTGAATGGATGTTGTGTGATCAAGTGTCACAACTAAACATAGTGAACTCAAGGCCCTAGAGTGGAACCTAGAGCTCTGAAACCAAAATGTAAGGACCACCTTAATTTCACAATAAATTAATTCACATATTTCACTAAATTACAATTAAATAATATCAAATCAATGTCATTTTTCCAAAAATACAAAATTAGAAATGAGAAGTTATATTTAAAGATAAATATTAAAACATAAGTTATTAAGAAGGCATAAGGAACATATTCCTTTAGACTAGACCACAAGGTCAATTATAATGAATACTTAAGAACATAACATGATGACCATCCTGGAAGGCACTACTAACACATGTCTCCCTTGAGCACTCCATGGGTGAGAACATTGTAAGAGCACATATCCACCGTACCAAAAAGTAGTTACACTTCCCTAGAATCTTTCATGACATGAAAGATACCCAACCCAACATGAGGTAGAATAATAGTGAAAATCTAACAAGAGTAATGAAATCATTTATTATCACTAGTGTAACAATAGCATGACGCACAAGATGCACAAAACACACATTGGAAGACAAAAGAAACAATCTTTCTTATTGATGCAGTCATGCTCAGAGGATCTAAGAAATGGACTGTCCAAACTTACATCCAAACAATAAGAACATGGTAGAATAGCACACAACTCAAGAAATTTCAATATTAACTTTATATTAATTCAAAATTACAATTACATGCAACATGTCGGGTTCTAAGGCCTTCTTGGTTAGGGCCAATTACATCAACAAGTTAATAAGATCTCGCAGGATCCAACTATCTATCCTATAGCTAAGTGGAAGAAACCATATCTGAAATTGTGCTCGCAAGCCACCAAGAAATATACAATCTCTATCTACCCACTTAAAACAATCTATGACAATTTACAATCCTTCATCTTATTCGCTTCTCCTCTCTAGCCCCCCCAAAACTGATACTAAAATGAGAACAATGAAATAAATATATACATGAGTCCACCAAATAAGTTGGCACTCAAAACCATAAGAGACACCCAAATTTAGGTCCACACAGATCCCAATGAGAGACCCCAAATCAATTAAACCATCAAAATTAAACAGAGAAGTTGGCCACCAGATCCAACTCCAAAAATAAGCATCTTGGGCAAAGCATGACCGAGCAATAAAGAGACTCGGGAAAGAACACCCTGAGCAACATGAAACCCATCGGTAAAGCATGACTGAGAAAAAAACAATAAGCATTCCTGAGAGACAGAACCTGAGCAATAGGGATAGGCATGCCTGAGTAGCAGAACCTGAGTGACAGAGAACTTCACCGAGAAGTCTCCAAACAAGCTAAATAACAAACATATTTTTGGTTGAGCAAGATTTCCAACTACCCCAGGATTCTCCTGCATCACTTATCTATCTAGAATCATTTCAAGATCTCAATTCTATCTCAACCATATTTATCCCAAAAGGTAAGCATAACAAGAATTATATCAATACAGAGAAAATACATGATGTGTCCATGCATATATTCTTGATGCAACACTTTAGTTTTTTAGATAACAAACAAGAAAATGTTTTTGACTAAAAAAGTAGCTAGAACGAGGGGGTTGACCCAAAAAGAAAACAAAGCTTGCATGAGAAGTGCTAGACTACTAGCACATAACCAAAGTCAACACACCCTCAGCCAATCCCTTTTTGAAAATCAAAAACCAAAAACTAGAAACCATAGGCCCCAACTTCAACATGAAGTTGGTAACCAGCCTCTTAACACCAACAAACCCCAACTTCACCATGAAGTTGGTAACCAGTCTATGAAATTTATTATCAACAATGTTTTTTAACAAAATATCAGAAGAAAAAAATCAAGTAACAGTTTTACGGCCAACAAAGTTAAACAAAGCAACATACAGGCCCAAAAAGACCAACCACTAGAAACAACTATCAGACAAAATCATCAAAAAAGAATAGAGAAACTACTGGGGATTTTTACCCATTTAGTAAGCATCATCTTCATCCAAACCTCTACAAGGAATTGGAAGAGCTTCCCATCATTATTTTCCTCCCCAAGGGTCTTTGAGTTCTCCATGTGCAGCAGCTGAAGAGTTATAGCCTCCGAATGCATAACTTTGACAATGAACTCAACAATTCTATTGAAGCTCTCACCCAGCTCTCTGATTTCCTCCTTCACCTCCCGAAGGTCCTTTTTGGAGTCTAAGTTTTGAAATGAGGCATGCATCCACTTAATTTCCTCTTGCATTTCGTGTAGGTCTCCCTAAGCTTCCACCTTACCCTCAGCTTCCACCTTACCCTCCTTCGGGGCCTCCTCCTTATTACCCCTAGTTTCCTTCTTAGTATTAGAATCCATATGCAGTCCTGAAGGTGAGGTTGCAGTAAGTAGCGACTCTGAAGGCTTTTCTTCAAACAACTTATTTTTTGATAAATCCACTGTGGGTAGTTTAAAACTTTCCAAAATTTGGGAAGAAACCTGGCTTATCTTGGCTCCCTCCTTAGGTGGGGTGAATTTCCCTTTGTCTCTGTCAGAGTTGTCCTTATCCTTTTTTATTTTTTCCCCTTTCTTTTTATCCTAGCTACTTCCTTTCTTCCTCCCTTCTTCCTCCTCTGAATCCCCCTCTTCATCTTCATCCTCTAGATATCTTTTCCTGACTACTTTCTATTTAAACCGAGCGTTGGAGGCAATTCTGTGGGACCTTCACCTACTGTCGTTATCATCTTCTTCCTCCTCCAAATCAATTTTGATTTGAGTTTCTCCCACCGGACCCACTTTTTCATTCTTGGGTTTATTACACCCAGGAGTTTTTATTTTGGAGGGTGAGGTGGGTTGAGATTGTTAAGCCTTTAACTCTTTAGGAACATTAGCAGAGGGGGTGTTAATATCCTACAAAGTGACAATTCTAGGAAGGCACAAAGCAAGGTGTAAATTATAAAGACAGAGAATAAGGCCTTGGTGGAGAATGCATAAATTTTTCTTGGATTTTTTCTTATCTCTCACATCCATCACCGAAGCCTCAAGTGAGTGCAATAGGAAAAAAGGAAAGGAGATAGTATCATTGTAGAGAAAATGGTTAAGCAGAGGAAAGTGGTAGTTATAATAGGTTCCAAAATGACCTTCAAGAGTAAGGTATTTCATCAAAATAAGGCATACCTCATTCCAGGGATCAAGTAGCACATCTTGTTTGAAGCCCCCACGAATCCGGACCAAAATATCCAATTTCTTGAAAAATCTTTTGATGCTAGTATTGTCTCTTCTTTTCGATACCTTCTTCCACTTTATTCCTTCAATGAAGAGCATTGTTGCTTGGGAAATAACCTCTTTAATGATTTCAAAGGTTATCCCATTTATATGGTAACCGTCAATCATCTCAAGAATTAACTAGCTGCATCAAAATTAGCTCATCACTACCCTCCATGGCTTCCATGTAAGGGTAAATGCCTCCCTCCTTCAAGTACATAACCACACATGGGTTTTTGAGAAACCCATATTCAATTTTGGATGGGTCCACCCTGACCATATCACCACCCATATCAAAATTGTGCTCAGAAAGTTCCTCTTTTTGAGGCTCCAGAGATATCCCAACTGTTCTGCCACCACACAAACCAGCCTTCACCCAAACCCAGAAAAAAAAGCCAACAAAGAACACCCAACAAAGGAAACCATTGTAGCAGAAGAAAAAAATCCACTTGAGATTAAAACCAGATGCTTTAATAACGAGCTGTAAATTCACCTCATAGTAAGTACTATTCACATGGGAGGTTGAAATGAAAGCAATGCGGGCCCATGAAATGAAATGATTGTGAATCTTGGATTTAAAATGCCAACAAAGCCCGACCATCTTATCAGGGTTCCCAAGACTCGTGCCAATCCCCACTTCAGTAATTTTTTTTAAAGTGCCCATACTTTCATCTAAACAAGCAATAAAAGCCCATCTTATCAACAATATAATAAAATTAATTTTCTTTCCCATTTCACTTTTGAAATTTGAATTTGTTTTGCGTCTTGTAAAACTACTGTTAAAGTATTGTTCATTCGTGTTTAATAAAACGATGAGACAATAGTAAAATATATACATACATATATATATATAATATAATAATTGAATATATATATTAAATTAAAGATATAATATATAGTAACATATTCATGAGTGAAAATCATATATATATATATAATATAATATAAATTAAATAATAATGAAATGACATAATATTGAATCGGTCGACTTAATAGTCGACTTAATTATCGATATGCATTAGTATAGTGACTGTTATATATTAACAGTC
>MU224482.1:2155514-2185550 GCA_018584345.1 Thuja plicata | reverse complement strand
TGTTTGTGGTTATGCTTGATCATTAGCAAGATACTTCATAAGTTGCTTCAATAAAGATACATATCTAATCAGTGTCCACATCAACAAATACTGTGTTAACAGCCATCTTGAAAGGTAAAACCTGCCTAAGTATTTGTGTAGCTCAAAAACGAAGAAGGACCTTATCCAGTCCTTAGAAATTAGGCTTTTCTTGTCTCTGAATCAGAAGTAGAAGGTACAAGGTTCACATAGACATTTCAAGCATTGTGGTTCATACAAGAAAAATCCCTAACATAGTCCAAGTATGTGAAGGAATTGTTGAAGAAATTTTGTATGGATGATTCAAAACCTATTGGTACTCCTATGATTACTCGTTGTAAATTAACAAAGGATGATGATTCACCTAAAGATAATAAAACAAGATATAGGTCAATGATTTTTGGCTTATTATACTTGACACAAACTAGACCTAATATTATGAATGTTGTTTGCATTGTTGCAAGATTTCAAGTAGAATCAAAGGAATCGCATGTTGTTGTTAAAAGGATATCAAATATTTGAAAGGGACATTTGATTATTTCTTATGGAATGGTAAGGATGATGAATTTACATTGAGTTCATTTACTAACGTGGATTGGGCATGTAATGTGGATGACATAAAAATAACAACTGGTGTAGCTTTCTTCCATGGAAAAAAGGTTAGTTTCATGGGCAAGCAAGAAACAAAATTGTATATCACAATCTACTATTGAAGTTGAATATTTTGTTTCTGCCATTAATTATACACAAGTGATATGGATGAAGAAAATGTTGAGAGATGTTAGAGTAAGTATTGAAGAGCCTATTGCTATCTATTGTGGCAATTAAAGTGTTATCAATATTTCAAAGAAGCTTGTGTTGCATTCAAAGACAAAGCATATTTCTATCAAATATCATTTCTTGAGAGACAAGGTCAGTAAAAAATAAGTTTGATTGGAGTATGTATCTACAAAAGAGAAGTTTCCAATTATCTTCACGAAGCCCTTTCCAAAGGATACTTTTAAGTATCTTTGAGGTAAGCTTGGGTGATTTCCCCTCATGATTAGATCTAGAGATGCATTAATTTGCATCAATATAGTGTACTTACAAAGATCATCATTATTCTAGATTAATGTTTTTGGTGACTACTAAACAAAAGGAGTAGCTAGCTTGATGAGTTAGATGTTCATATTTTTGGCTTCTAAGACTTAGTGAATATATGTGCCTTTTTCATTGATGTCAAAGAGGAGAGACAATCATGTGGAAAATAGGTATATGTATATGGGGAGAGATATTCATGTGAAAAATAGGTATATGTATATAGGGAGAGATTGTTTATTGATTGATAAGGTTTGTTAGAGAGACTCTAAAATATATTGTGGATATTACTGGTAGTACTATTGATATGGTTTCTTTATGCATTGATTTGATTTTTACACCATATGTTGTCATCAATTCCAAAGGGGGAGATTATTGAGATATTTTTAGATATTATGCATATATGTGTTGACATTGATGTTAATATATTCCTACTAGTGATGAAATTTTTCTTGTGTTTTCTTGAGATGTTCAATGAGAAGATTACTTTGGTATGACTACTATATTGAATACTAGATTCAATACTAGATTCTATGAATGTATAGATGGTTTTATTTTTGTCTATAGATGATCTATGTCAACTTACAGAGGTTTGAATGATGATTTGAGTGAGCTATGAAGGATTTATCAAAGACTAGTATTTTGGTTGTTGAGGAAGAGAAAGTGTTTCAATTCTTGGATCAGTGTGGATCGATTATGTAATATTCTTGGCTGCTAACCTGTTGGTGACTTCAGAGCTTGGATTTGTGTACTCAACTCAAGTGGTTCATGATTTGTATGTTGGAAAGATATTTTTCTTTTGTGATAGAGGTTTTTGTTTAGTGTTGCTAGTGAATAATGAAGAAGATAAGTGTGAATTTTGAGATAGAGTTGTTCTTGTCGATGTCGTGACATTTCATGTTTCTCACTATTGTTTCTAGATTGTGTCATATTCATGTTGCTGGATTGTGTTGGATTATGTGATTAGATTTGATGATTTTCATGTGGAATGTTGTTGTTCTTATTGTTCTTGTCCAACATGGTAGTGTACTGTCTTGCGAAGGATAATGGTGTGATTTATGGATCCGAAGCTTATTTGAGGATGTTGTTATTACTACTTTCTATGTCTTAGCTGACATTCAATGGATCACATCATGTATTATTCTCTAATGAAATAATATATTTATAGTTAGGTCCTTGGATAACTTAATTGAGATAAAGTTGATATAATTCATATAAAGATATAATCATTTATGATTGTGATGGTGAATGTGTAGATGAGAAAAGATTTATGAGTAAAATTTTCAATTGAGGTAGAGATTTGATGTGCTTCATTGGAACTGTATTGACATAGGTGTTGTCTTTCAGTTTGTGAGTTATGGACTGTTGTCTATTGTCAATTGTAAAGAGAGATTGTTGTAAGGTAGTGAGTCTTCCTTTGGGTTGAATCCCTTGTTATTTTTTAGCAGTAAGGTCTACGTAGTTTTCCTAAATGAATTTTCATTCCCCTTTATAATATCCTATAAGGTATAGTTCTTTTAACATGGCACATTCATCTTGTGGGTTTGATCCCCGCCGCGTTTTTTCGCTTAACTGGGTTTACACATCAAAAATATTGGTGTTATTTTTTTATTACTGTGTTATGATCTTTCATTCATGGTTATCATTCAAATATGAGATTAGGATTATCAGTTTGTTAAAGGTTTTGAGTTTTTGGACAAAACTTATTCATCCCCCCTCGCAGTTGTGTGTGTTTCCTTAATCCTAACAAGGCATGGGGTACTTGCTGCTGGAACGTGATGCCTTTTGGCTTAAAGAATATTGACCTTCCACATACCAAAGAGCCATGACTATTATATTCCATGATATGACTCATAAAACCATGTAAGACTAAGTCGATGACGTGTTGGAAAAATCTCAGTTGAGGAAAATATAGCTTCAAATATTGAGTCCCATATTTGATAGACTCCAAGAATATAAGATTTGACTAAATCCTAAGAATTGTCTCTTTGGGGTAACTTTAGGAAAACTTTGGGGATTTGTTGTATCACACAAAAATATAGAGGTGGATTTGGCTAAGGTGAAAACAATACTAGAGATGCCTCCTCCTAGGAACTTAAAACAACTTGGAAGTCTGGAAGGAAGGTTGCAGTCAATCCAGTTATTCATATAATAATTGGTAGAAAAGTGTAATTCCTTTTAAAATATACTACATAAAGGAGTCACCTTCACATGGATAGATTAATGCCAGCAATCATTTCAGGCTCTGAAGGATTACCTACTAAGCTCACCAATTTTGGTACCACCTACACTAGGGAAACCTCTTTTACTATGTATTTTATCATCAGAATCAACATTGGGTGCCCTACTAGCATATCATGACAATCAAGGAAAGGAAAGGGCTATATACTATATTAGTATAAAAATAGTAGAGTATGAACTAAACTACTCATAGATAGAGAATGTGTGCCTTGTATTTGTATTCGCTTCTCAAAATCTAGAATTATATGCTAAGTCACAAAATGAAATTCCTAGCTCATATTGATCCATTAAAATATTTACTGAGAAAAGAAACACTTGCTGAGAGACTCGCCAAATGGGTCATGATTCTCAATGAGTTCAATATAATGTATGTCAATCAAAAGGAAATTAAAGGATAAGTGATTGTAAATTAGCTAGAAGATTCACCTTTATAAGCCCATCAACCAATAACATCTGATTTTCCAAATGAAGCCATTTTTCCTTAGAAACCTTGGAAATAGGAGTATGAAAGTTGTACTTTGATGGGTCATTTACTAATCATGTAATAGGTGCATGAATTATATCTATCACCCCACAAGGAAATGCAATTCCCAAATCTTGCAGACTCAACTTTTCATGTACAAACAACATATCAAAGTATAAAACCTTGGTCACAAGATTAAGGATAGAAATTCAGTGGAGAATACAAAACATCAAATTCTATGGAGATTCTTAATTAATCATTATCCAAGTAAACAATGACTACTTGACTAAGGTGTTAGTAATAACTGAGAGGGAGGGGGTGAATCAATGGCCTCAAAAATTTATCCTTTAATCTTTAACCACCAATCAATACACCTCAGATTATTAAGTCCCTACAAGATGCATGCCATGAAATACTTACAATATTTGACTGTCTATCAGTTTACCTTGTCTGTCCTTATTCTCCTTGATAAATGATAAGCAGTAAAACCATTTACCAATACTCAATATATATGCAAATTATACCAATCAATCTAGAAATACATATGTGAAATGTAAAACAATAAAGTAATAAACCATACACACATAACACATGGATTTTAACGTGGAAACCCTGTTAAGAGAAAAAACCACTCGGATCGGTACCCCAAATTTTCACTCTTCTAAAGTGAGCCCTATTAAGATCCAACCATGTTAAAGGTTACAAACACATTATTAAGTGCGACCTTGTTAGAGGATTTTATACATAGGTTGTCACTTAGTATCTGGCATCTATTTTTCTACCATCCTTGAATCAGCCTCCTTCTTAGACTGTCAATAGGCTTTAGGAAAATCTTGCTACCATCCTTGAATCAACCTTCTTCTTAGGCTGTCAATAGGATTTATCCAAATTCAATGCTACTTTCATGAATCAACCTTTTTGGCAATCTGTTAGGATATACCTCAATTATAGAAGACGGTTAATTCCTGCTCTGTTAAGAGACTTGATGCTTCAATGGTTAAAATGAAACATTATGACCTATTTCTAATGCAAGTTGAATTGCAAATTTTTAGATCTATTTAAGTACAATACCTCTCTGATCAATTTATCAATTCAACTCTTTGTGCTCCACACTTTCTTCTCTGTGATGTTATGCTTCACTATTCATCAGTGTCTGCAGAATTCTTTAGCTCTCCTTCAATTTGATTGATCAGGACTGTATGAAGTTATCCTTCACCAGTTTCTCTTCAACATCCTCTTTCTATTCACTCCCCTTCCATGTATTTGATTGTTCATTATTAGTGATTTCGGAAATGAATTATGCTTGTCTCTTATATAGGCATGATGTTCCTTAATTCTTGATTCTTGATTCTTGATTCTTGGCATGAAAAACAATCCAACCAATCTGATTTACAATTTTTACTCTTGATTTATCTCGTAGTTATCTTCTTGCCAACTGTACAAATCTTCTTTAAATCAATTACTTAACTCTGGGCGAATAAAATAAATAAAACAACCAGTTAAGTCTATCCTTAAGCTCTACAAGCTAGATATTTTGTCATTTTCTGAACTCTCTATTCTGTTGATCAACTCTACAATTAGTCGTCGGTGATAACTGCCAGTTTCGTTAGTGCAACTCCAGTTAGCTTCGGGATCTCTGTCCGTCAGGCATCATAGGATTTTTTTTCATTGGGAAACACTATCTTTTGCTCATCAGGGATCACTGTGACTTTTTCTTTGCCTTTACTAATGGTGTGCACTCCGTTAGTGTTGTCTATCACTTAGTGAATACTTGACTTTTATGCATTGTTGAAAGCATAATCTCTGTTCCATTGATTCTCTAAATTCTTTGGCATTATGTACATGACCGTATAGATGATATCAAGTTGACATCAATGAAAATACAAACCATTAACTATTTTAATGTCTTGCATCATCTTCAACTTAACATTATCAAACATTCAATCAGTTACATGTCATCATAAGGATGAGAAAATAATCCCCTACAGAAAGATGATGGATCAACTACGAGCTTCTTTTCAATATATTATCTTTGAATAGATTCCAAGAATTCAAAACAAAGCTATTGATGCAATGGATAAAGTATCATCTCTCATCAAGATGTGATTCAGGAGCATCTTGGGTCATTGGCAATCTTGCACAACCAAAAAGATGTTTGCTTTAGTTCTTTAGTTTTTTTTCTATCACTCGGGTTCTGGTGCTCAAGCATGCTTGTCTCTGTCACTTAGGTTCTATTGCTCAAGAGAGTTTGTCTTTTTTTCTTGGTCATTCTTTCTTGATAGTTTTCGGTGATGTCCTTACTGACGGGTTTTCTGATGCTTGGTTATGCTTTACCGACGGTTGCTGATTTTCGGTGTTCATCTGCCTGAGAGGCTTATTTTGGAAGTTGGATCTTTGGTTGACTTCTTTAGTTAATTTATGATGGCTTAATATATTTGGGATCTATGTGGATCTAAATCTAGATCTCTCTTATGGATTTGAGTGCTGACTTCCTTGTTGGACTCTTGTATATATTTGATTGTATGTTCTTAGTTTAGGGATCAATTCTTAGAGAAAGAAAGAAAATGTTTAGATATTGAGATCTAAGGTCTATGATCTCTGTTGTATGAAGATCTTATTGTAATTCATTAAATATATGGCTGAAACAGGGAAGGCCTTACAGCCCAATATGTAATTATTTTGATCAAGTTAATATAAAAGGATCTAAGTGTTTTCTTCTCTCACTGTGTTGTTTGGCTTCCGCATTGTGTCTACAAGATGGTTTGGTAGTTGGGTGAGCCACAAGCCCCATCTCCATACCCTCCTTACATTAGGTGGTATCAAAGATTTACATTTGTGATTAAGCATAAGAGTGGAGTTTCTAATAGAGTTGCTGATGCATTGAGTAGAAGAAGATCTTTGTTGACTGAAATGACAATTGAAGTTCTTGGTTTTGATGACATGAAGAATTTCTATGAAAGTGATCCTAAGTTTTCAAAGTAGTGGAGAGTGTACAGAGAACCTAATTCAAATAAATCAAGTAATTATGAAGAATATTTCATTCAGGAAGATATTTTGTTCAAAGGTATTCAGTTGTGTATACCGAGAGGTTCAGTGAGAACTAATTTGATTAAGGAGAAACATAGTAGTGGATTGGCTGGACACTTTGGTATTGATAAAACATTGATTTTACTGAAAGAGAGGTGTTTTTGACCTCAGTTTTATAAGGATGTTCAGAAATTTGTAAGAAGCTATGGAGTTTGTCAAGTTGCATAAGGAGTAAGTAAGAATACTAGTTTGTATACACCAATTACTGTTCCTGAGAAACCTTGGAGTGATATCAGCATGGATTTTGTTCTTGGATTACCTAGGATAGCAAGAGGTAATGATTCTATATTTTTTTTTTATGGATAGGTTTTCTAAGATAACACATTTCATACCATTTAAGAAAAAATCAAATGCAGTACATATAGAAGATCTTTTCTTTAAGGAAATTATCAGATTGCATGGATTACCGAGGAGTATCATCTCTAACCGAGATAGTAAGTTTGTTAGCTATTTTTGGAAAACACTTTAGAAGAATTTGGATACTGAGTTGAATTTTAGCTCTACATTTCATCCATAGACTGATGGACAAATAGAGGTTGTAAACTAAAGTTTGGGTAATTTGTTGAGATGCTTAGTTGGAGACACACTAGGCAATTGGTATTTGATGTTAGCACAAGAAGAATTTTCATACAAAAGTTCAGTAAATAGGAGTACTGGAAAGACACCTTTTGAGATTGTTCATGGCACACAACTAAGAGGTATATCAGATTTGAGAGATATTGTTGGAGAAGAGAAAAGAAGTGTTGAAGTAGAACAATTTGTAGAATTTATGAAGACATTGCATGAAGATGTAAAACAAAAGCTGGAGAAAAGTAATCAGAAATACAAAGACAGTGCAGACAAGTCAAGAAGACATAAAAAATTTGAAGTTGGTGATGCAGTGATGGTTCATCTGAAGAAAGGAATATTTCCTATTGGAACATATGGTAAACTGAAGATGAAGAAATTTGATCCCTGCAAAATAATGAGAAGATTTGACAGTGGAAATGCTTATGAAGTTGAATTACCTGATGACATGGATATGTCACCTATATTCAATATTTTAGACTTATATGAATCATAAACTTGATGAAGAAATGATAGTACCAAGTGATTATCCTAAGAAGCAGATAGAGGAAGTTGAAAATATTCTAAAACGGAGAATCGGTAGAAGCAAAAAAGAGGAAAGGAATACATGGAGCATCTGGTAAAGTGGAAGAACATACCGATTGAGGACTCATCTTGGATTTCTCAAACTAAGTTGGATTCATTTCAGGTTGGACCTGATAAATGATTTGGAGAATCATTTCTTGTAACCCTAGGTGTCTAATGCAGGAGCATCTTGGGTCATTGGCAATCCTGCAAAACCAAAAAGATGTTTGCTTTAGTTCTTTAGTTTGTTTTCTATCACTCGGGTTCTTCTACTTAGGCATACTTGTCTCTTTTGCTCAGGTTATATTGCTCAAGCATGTTTGTATTTTGTTTCTCAGTCATGCTTTACTGATGGGTTTTGATGATGTCCTTACCGACGGGTTTTCTAATTCTCAGTTATGCTTTACCAACGGTTGTTGATTTTCAGTGTTCATCTGCCCGAGATGCTTATTTTGGAAGTTGGATCTTTGGGATCTATGCAGACCTAAATCTTGGTCTCTCTTATGGATTTGAGTGTCGACTTCCTTGTTGGACTCTTGTATATGGGTGTGTGCACCAATTTGTGGACCAAAAAGGGGGGGGGTATAAGTGGACACATTTTTTCTGAAATTGGGTAAACCTGATCTTGGAATAGGTGTTTGAGGGTCATGCACTCAAAATAAGAAGATGTAAAAAAAAAAATTGTATTACTCTGGATCTATTTTCTAAAACACTAATTTTTTTTAAAAACCGATAATATTAAGAGGTTCAAACCTTGCGCGCACAAAAACATGTTACTGATTTTTTTGGAAAAACATAACATAGTTGTTTCCGTGCATGGTACAAATGATATAGTTATATTCAGTATTTTTTAAATCCCTTTTGTAGGATGATAGGTAAGAGTGAGATCTAGAAGTTGTGTATTTTTATGTAATTTTCTGATGAGTATTTGTTTTCTGTGATTTTTTGAAGTGATCACATCCTGAAAATTTGGTACATGTTCGTGCACTAGGCATAACTTGCATCAAAATAATCAAATATGAAAACTTTTTTTTAAAAGTGTATAGAATCAAGTGTAGAACAATAATATGTAATTTATTTGTAATTTGATTAATTATATCAAAAGTTATCAAAAAAATGGTAGACATATGTCTGTGAGGACAATCAAGACACTGGTAAAGAAAATTAGAGTTTACTATGCTAATGTTGTCCAAAAATAAAAAACTTTATATGGTTAGAAAGCTAAGAAGACTTATGAGATTATAGTGAAAATTATAAAGATACCCCTTTGACAAATTGCAAACCTGATGTAGAGAAAGTTGAGAATTCATCTTACAAGATAAAAAACATCTAAAAGAACAAAAATGGAGGGAAAATGAGCCTCCAAGCCTTTGGGTCATTTTCCAAAGCTCTTCCCAATCCATAACCTGATCGGGTTTCTAAATTTAAAATAACCCGATCGGGTTATGAAAAGTAAAAAGTACTTCAAAACCCGATTGGGGTTTGAAGAAGTAAAACTTATGCATTTTATTCTCCATAACCCGAGCAGGTTTTGAAGAAACTAAAATAGGCTTTACTCTGAAAGCCATAACTTCCACATACGGAGTCTGATTGACTCCATTCAAAAAGTGTAGGAAAGATATTGAAATGATCTAACACATTATTAACCTATCATCATCTTTTGGCATCAACATTTTTTCTACCATCCATTTGAACCAAGTAAGGTATAAAATAGGTACTCATTATTGCCCATACATGCAACGTATAGGAAGATCAGTATGATCTCTCTCTCTCTCTCTCTCTCTCTCTCTCTCTCTCTATTGTAGAGAGCACTGCAAGAAGACCTTAATGGGCCCTAGCTCTTTGATACCTCTTCAAACTCCAACTTTGATCAATCTCACTCTACACAAGTCTTCTTAGGATGTCTCCTGACTTGTCCAAGGTTTCAATAGGTTTCCCTTGTTCTCTCTTGGTTCCCCAACTTAAGCTATGGAACAAAGCAATTCCTCCTTTAGGGACACTTTCCCTAAACCACACAATAAGGTGTACAATTTCACTAGTGGATTCAAAACTATATCCTAAGATATTTAAGACTCTTAACAGACCTTAAGGACCAAGAATCCACCATTATTTTTGGTCTTGAAGACCTAAAGTTAATGGAACCCCAAAAACCCTAGGATTCCTTGTAGCCCTAACCAGATGGTTTTTGGGACTTAAATTTTTGTGACCATGGGATCTAAAGGATCTGATTTTGTTTCTAGACACCCTTTATGGAGTTTGTAAACCTCCCAAAGCATGAACACCTCATTCCACTCCTGCACCCCTAAGTTCTCACAAAACACACAGACCTAATTAGCTAGTTTAGGCTTGTTTGTTAAGCAAGTGATAGAAGGTGGGTTCATGGATGAAATGAAGAGCTTTGGATGGAAACCCCCCTGTTAGCTCTTTTTCTTGTATGAATCAATTAAAACAACAATAAGTGCTTGACCCTCTATTCCCAATGCAGATTCATACATGAATAAGGCTAATTAACAAGGATGAAACTCCTTCTACACTTTGGGCTCCACATACCCAGGTGGGTGTACCTGATTACAGACTCACTGAATGATAAAAAATCTCATAATGGATTAAGGATTTATAATCCTTCTTCCTTTTATGCCACTTTGGCCTAGGAAGGCTAACCTATTGATTCACTCTTCAAGGAATCACTAAGATGAATTATATCCTCTGAATACAATCAACTACACATATATGCTCTTAAATATCAAAAAATAAGGATTTTAATATTTGAGTTGATGATAATAACCACTTGTCAGCATCTTGACTAGTGCCTAATCATGGGTGATAGAGTCATAACAGAGCATACACATATTAAGATAATTAATAGAAACACAAATGAATCCCAGATAGAGTGCCTTACAAACTATCCTCTCACTCTTACACCAATATATCAAATCCTTACATGAATCCTAATCCTCTGCAATCATCTGTAAGATTTAAACTCTCCTTGAAATTAACTCACAAACAAGAACATGACTATCTTATAACCAGCACACTCAAAATGCCTTACAAATAGAACATACAAGAATTAATGGTAAATGCAAGAAGACATCATTAACGTGAAAATGGAGATTCCATTGTAATTTTATTAATATGAACTCAATAACAGTACATTTTGAAGACTCAAAACCAATAGTCAGACCAATGTAGTAATTTGGCTTGTAGTCTTATTTTACCATCCTTATTACAATATTACAACTTGATACTTATAGGTAGCCACAGTCATCTTGGAATCCTTTTGGAAAATAAGGATGAAACAAGCTACAGATGACTGGGCTAAAGGACAAAATACAGTTTCAAGAAGAGACAAAATTTCTGGTTGATGAGATAACAAAAATTCGCTATGAGTCATGTGATCATTTGTCGTGTGATCGCCTGAATGCTTGAAGTTGATCCGAAGTAGTCAGGTCTTTGCCATCTAGATTTTGTTCTCTTGTTGGTATAGAGGCCCCAATATCTAATTTATTTTGTTAGCTTAACCTCCTTGGTACTAGCTGTCCCCTTTACGTTTGTCATCTCAGGTTACTGGGGTGACTATTCCATAATTGCTAACCCATGTAGTGAACACTTCATCACTTGGCCAACTGAAGCTGAGAACTTCATCTTTTTGGCTGCTGAACTCTTCCCAGTCACTGCTACCCTTCTCAACTTCTTCCTCCCATGACTCAAAAAATGCCTTGGCTTTATTCAAAATATCTATGGTTAGCACAAGCCATCCAGTATTTGCCAATGCAACAATGCTTTTTGTCCTGCTAGTCAGTGTTTCATTTAATTGTCTCAGCCATAGGGCTTCACTCTTTATGTTCCCATTTTCCTTGAACATATTGGGATACATATCATATCTATGCCTGGAAAATTCTTCTCTCAAGACTGTGACTCTCTTTATGACCATGCTCTTCTTGATGTCTAAATTAATCATCAATTTTAGACACTTATGGGTGCTCGTTAAGGTGATATTAATATTATTGTGTTCTTTTGAAAGGGAGTAAAATGACTTAACATAAGCTGCCTTCCCTTTCCATTTACTCATTATCAAGTCCCCTTGTCCCTTTTCATTTTTATATCTACTGGTGATACTTGCAATCTTTTTTCCCAACAGGTAGAGGTTAGGGAGTTTGATCTCACTGGCACACCTTTTGAGATTTGAAAATATTTGATCTGTGTGCTTTTTCTTCACCAACTCTTCAGCTTCTTTGTATGCCTGGGAATCTTCTAATTCCCTCTTACTCTCTTCTTCTAATATCATCCTTTCATTGATTAGCTTGTTCTTCTCATCTTCCAATTCTGCTCTCTTGGCATCAATAGCTTCTTGAGTAGTAGGACTTAGAGGTGCAGGGGATGGGGGATATGTTATAAATAGACTTGAGGAGGAAGGCTGATATGGGTCTTGAGCAATTAGTCTTTGGGGCACCAGTTGGGTCTTCTGCTTACCTTCTAGCTCTGCTATTTTGTTATCCTTAATCAAGGATTTCACCTTCTCTTCATTGTAAGATTTGAGCACAAACTCATATCTTTCATTCAAACTACCATATGCTTCCTTTTCCTTTTCTGACACTTTCGTGCTCAGATTGGCAACCTGTACAACAAGGTTAGCTACTTCAGTTCCTGAGGTATCTGCAACCCTTCTCACAATTAGGCTGCCTGTGTCTTTAGTCTCATCTTCTTTAATTCTTCTCTTGTCCTTTTTCCTTAGTGACCAGATCGCCAATGCTACATGATCCTCACTAAATTGAGCACCAATTGATGTCCCAGCAAGGCTTATGGGTTTAGCTTATTTCCTTATGGCATCAAAAACCACTGCATCGACTAAATCCCATTGTGGCAATATGAGAACCCCTTGCCTTTTGATCATTTGTCTACCCTCTTCAGGAGTAATCTTGTCAAATTTTAATATCAATTCTTGATTGACTTCTTTCTCTATGTCCTCCTTGGCAGCATTGGGTTGAGCTTCTATCATTTTCTAGCACTTTTCATTGTATTCACCAATATGGCATCTCCATAGGAACTGAATAAAAGCCCTAGTTTTGATGAAATTTTCATCAGACAAGAATTCATCACTAGCTTGTTTGGTCACAGGATCTAATTCTTTGCCAGCAAATTCTGCCACTGTGAGGTCAAACAATGTATGTTTAGGCTCTTATGGCATCCCTTCTTGTAATTCTTGACTAGTAACAACTACTTCACCAACATTTCTCATCTTAAGCAATTTCTCAGCAATGGTCTGGTCATCATATTGCATAGGGGATTGGGAAGGAGAATACAATTCACCTCCTTGTTCTTTTGTCTCCACCCTTTGCCTCTTTGGAGAGGGTACTTCTTGAACATCAATATCCATTGGCCTCTTTCCCTTATGCTAAGTGGGCTCATCAACTCTGGGAGCAACAGTGGTATATCCTCTTCTTTTGTATATTAGATAGTTCCTAGGTGGAACTATTCTGCTCTGTGGAAATTTATTCATAATAGCAAGAGCCTTTTCTGGGTCACTCTCAACTGCTCTCTTCCTTTTCTCATTTAGGGTTTGCATTATTCCCTCAAAAATATTGATTAGTGAATCAATTTTATAATACCATGGGAAAAAATCCTTTAGAGGATCATAGCTCTTGTCAAAATTCTAGACAAAGTCCAAGGATTTCTTATATGCCATCCATTTTTCCTTCCTGACTTCTTGAACCTCTAGGTCAAAAATGTTCCTGATAATATCCTCTAGATAGTAGAATTGATGCTTTAGCATTATACAATTGGTCCTCTTTCTAAACATGCCCATGATAAAATATTCATTATCTGTACACCTAGCTATGGAAGTGGATAAACGATAAGGCTCAAATTATTTACCAAATTGTGTCCACCCACCTTTTGTTATGATAAAATGATGTGCTCTGGTGAGGGTAGGAAAAATATTTTCCTTCATCTTTCCGGTCAGGGCTTCCTCCTGTAGCCCACCTAATTGTCTTATGATTTCTACTATCCCAATTTTGAGTGGGACTCTGTAGGGTAACACATAAGGAACACCTCTAAAACCATAAACCCTAATCACTATGGAAAAAGGGTACAATATCAAATCTCCCCAATTATGAGAAATTTTCAACTCAGTGGCATACTCCATAGGCCTTAGAAGCATCACTACTTCATTATGAACTCTTGCATTTTGGTTGCTTAGCAATGACTTAAGTCTAGTTACAAAAACTTTGTCAAAATAAACATAACTTGCATTCTTCCTGTCCCAGGACAAATCTACACTCCACATCTGAACAGGCAATTCTTCATCATCTTGGAATCTCTCCAATTCCATTTCTTCTTCAAAGAAGTCTGCATTGTTAAATAACAACATATGCATGATGAGGGAATACCAACCCATTGGTTTTTGTATATTACCATCTTGGATTCCTGACAAACCATCATGCATCTCCTGAGAAATATAGGATGCATAATAAAACACTACTGACAAATGGGGATGCAAAATTTGAACTACCATCAACATTATCTGGACTGGCATGGTTGTCTCTTCATTTATCCCCAAAATATTGCATAGGGAACTGTACATTTTCCTAGCCTTGCCAATGAAAAGATCCACTTTGAAAGGTTCGGGGGTTCCTAGTCCTATTACAACCAAATTTCCTATTTTATTAGGATACCCCTTCACTACTTCACCTCTGTAATAATCCCTTCGGTTATTGTATATTTCTTTGAAATATTCAAGGTCAATATCATCCATACTCTGAGAGGGGTCAGTCAACTTGAAAATCCTTCTGATTTCATCAGCTGATATAGTCAGTATTATATTTCCCCGGGTGTCTCTAACAACCCTAGTCACCTTATCATAAGTGTTTTCTATTAGAAGGAGCAAATCAGTGTCCATGAATACACTAGGTGTTATTAACTTTCCAACATCTAGTTCCCAAATATTACAGTCTGGGGTGGGGGCCTTTCTCTGACTATAAGCTGCTCTAAACAAAGTAAGGGCATCTAAACTAGTAATAGCATCTCTTGCCCACCTTCCCAAATCATATAGCCCTTCCCAAATTCTGAAGTGGGGATGTTGCGGCACTGCCTTCCTAGCTTGTGTGGCATCCCCTCAGGACAATGGTAACTGCTACAATAAATCTTCCCTAACGTTCTGTTTCTGGTAATTGACTTGTCCTAAAATTTCAACTCTAGGGGCCATTCTAAGGGTTTTCTATCAATACTAGAACTAGATTCTAAAACAAGAGCTCTAAAACCTTCTTTAAACTACAAACTCTATCTCATTTTGAATGGTAGTGAATCAGTGAGCTTACCCGTTCTGCACAGAAGTCGCGTGAAGCTGGTTTTCTTTGTAATTTCATCTTTCCTCAAATGGTTTTGGTGAATGATTTAGACTGTAGTCGGCTTAATCAATTTACGGCCTCAATCAAATCAGTCTTCCGAATTGAATTTGACTGGAGTTATCACACGTTTTGTATTTAATTCACTAGCTTCAATTTCATGGCTTAATGACTCTCTGCAACTTGTTTTATCAACTATGAATTTGAACCGTCGATTCTGGGCATCATCCTTCACATCTAACGGCTATCTTATTTTCGTAGGAACCACTATCGACTAAGGACATGATTCGCTTCTACTTATTCACTTATACATTAGATGTCGATCATCTTGGAGATAAGTAGATAAGCAAGCCGTTAGATATGAAGCAACTAAACTAAACTTTAAACCTTCGCCAGCTATGAATGCCTGGGCCCACCAACTGCCAGATGTCATCACCGCTTATTTTCTTATTCATTAGATGTCGAGCATCTTGGATATAAGTGAATAAGCCAACCGTCAGATCTTTCTGGGTTTTAACACCTTTCATACTCGTCTGCAATTGGACCCACATACTTCCCTAGACAGGTGTCATCACCGCTTATTCGCTTATATGTTAGATGTCGTGCACTTTTCCTTTAAGCAAATAAGTGGTCTGTTCAATCTTTTCAAACTTGTGCACTATTTAACAGAACACCTTTTCAACAGTTCGGCCCCACCAAGGACACACATCACCTCCGCTTGTTCACTTATATGTTAGATGTCGAGCATCTTATATATAAGTGAATAAGCGCACCGTTCGATCATTTATGAGTTGCTCGATACATAAGGTGATGACATAAAAGGGATCTACATGGCGAGACTTAGGAAATATTAAAGCGGTTAGGATGTTACAATCTTTTGGTAAAAGGCAACCCATTCAACATAGACACATGACTTAATATGACTTAAGTGACCAAAAAAGTAACACAAAAATAGAACTGGCTGAGGCACTTAGGGTTTTTAGTCACTTTTGACCATTTTCAATTAGGTTGAGGGTTTGAGCACACTTTGCAGAGGCATAAAAATAATTTGAATACCAATTTCAAAGCCCTTGACACTATTAATGATAGGAGACCCTATGAAAATTACAAGGTACAATTTGGACAAGAAATAGCACCAACATCCCCTACCCAAAATTAGTCTAGAAACACCCTTGGATCGATCCCCTAACTCATATATTGCACATGCATGTGACTGTACTAACCGACTAGACTAATTACATAGGGATAATTAGCCTAGGGCTTGATTTTAAAAATAGAAGGAATAAGATTGAGGGTTTAAGCTTCTGGATTCCTAAAGACCATGATCCAAGATAAAAAATTTCCAAGTGTCCGAGGAGATCCACTAGATAAAGCTCTTGCTAGGATCACATCTTTGAGACTGGCCCAGTAGAACCTTGGTTTCTCAGACATCAAGAGTGTAAAATTGATAAATTTTCACTAACTTAACAAAAACACCTCAAATCAACTGGAAAGGTTAGTAGACTCAAGGAATTAAAAGCTTCTACAAGTTGATCTTCCAAATGAATCCGTACTAGGTCATACCATGCAAAAATGACTTAAAATACTTTTCTATTTCCTTGCTCAAACATCAAACTTTGTACACTCTATGATCTGACCTTAATGGAAGGAATCCTCTCACCTAATAGCATCCTCCAAGCATTTCAAAAGATTCATAAGGTGGGTGAGGTTGGTTACAAATAATTTTTCATATACCAAGCAACATTTTGCAAAAGTTGTTCATGCAACATTTTGCAAAAAGACAAATTTTGGCAATAAGTGACAGAGTTTCTAATTTGGGAAAAATCCAACCTTACCAACCTCCAAAGGTGTGGGAGAGGTCCAACACATGACTAGGACCTAACTAAGGACTTAGAAACATAACTTCTAACTAGACACACAAAATCAACAACTAATAAGGTCTAACCATTGTTTCAGGACCCTAGGTTTATAATTCACCATAGGTCCTTCACCTTACATCAAAGACCCAAACAAACAAACACACACAAGGGTGATCTCATGGATGCACCTTATTACAAACACAAAAGCAAGAAAATTAGGAGTTTTAATAGGTGCCCTGCACCATACTCCTCATGAAAAAAAGAACTCAAGTCTCTTGAGTTGTGAATTCTTAAAGTGGATAACCTATCTTCAGAATTTCTTCAGGGTTCATCCAAGTAGCATCTTCAAGTGGTTGTTGTTTCCATTTGACTAAGTATTCATATTAAGTGCCTCTCCTAGTTTTCTTGTTCACTCTCTTGTTTAGGATGCTTTCAATATCAGGAGGAGTTTCTTGTGACATGTCCTTGAGTGGTTGGAGTGTAGGAGGTTTTGGAGTATCTGCAAGATTAGTAGTACTAACTTCTCCTTTGTAGGCATAGATATCTACAACATTGAAAATGGGTGATAATCCAATGTGAGAAGGTAGATCAATTCTATAGGCATTGTTTCCACATTTCTTCAGAATCTTGAAAGGGCCAAGTTTTTTCATCATATGCTTTGTGTATTTCTCTTTAGGTATTCTTTCCTTCTTGAGGTGGATCATCACTAAGTCTCCCACCTTGAATTTTAGATCTCTCCTCTTCTTGTCAGCATGGGATTTATATTTCTCAGTGGTATGCTTCAATTTGGTCTGCACCTGATCATGTATAGTCTTCATTCAGCAAAGTCTTCAGCTAGTGTACTTCTTTTATCCATTAATTTGATATCCCTGAGTTCCAATACTCCTCTAGGGTGAGTTCCATAGACAATCTGGAATGGAGTTAAACCAGTACTCCTATTGATAGAATCATTGAATGAGAATTCTTCTTGTGCTATGATAGTGTCCCAAGTGGCTCCATGTTCTTGTGTGAGACATCTCAGAAGGTTTCCAAGGGACCTATTGATGACTTATGTCTGACCATCAGACTATGGATGATATGCAGATGACAGAGAAATATTTGTTCCTAGTTTCCTCCATAATGTCTTCGGAAAGTGACCTAAGAACTTAGGATCCCTATCTGATATGATGGAAAATGGGATTCCATGGATTCTTACAACCTCTCTGAAGAACAACCCTACAATGTGAGATGCATGATGAGTTTTCCTACAAGGGATAAAGTGTCCCATTTTTTAAAATTTGTCAACTACAACATAAAAGCTATCAAATCCAGACTTGGTCTTTGGAAGACCTAGGAAAAAGTCCATACTTATTGAATCCCATTGTTTTGTGGGGATGGGTAAAGGAGTGTATAATCCCGCATTTGAGGTGTTTCCTTTGGCTTGTTGTCAAACTGAACAACTCTCCACAAAATTCCTAACATCTGTCTGCAATTTTGGCCAATGGTAGAATCTCCTAACTAGCTCCAAAGTTTTGTCGAATCCAAAGTGACCAGCTAGGCTTCCACAGTGTTTCTCTTTGATAATGTTCTCCCTCATAGATCCCTTTGGGACTCATAAAGAACTCCCTTTGAAAAGAAGACCATCTTGCACAATAAACTTAGAGAAATCAGTATGGTATTTGTCTGTCATCTCAATGACAATTTGATAAGCTTCTTTGAAATCTTCATCTTTAACATACATATCTTTCATAGCATTGACCTAAAAACTCTCTAACTGGATGGCTTGAGTGGTCAAATGTCTCCTACTGAGAGCATCAGCAACTTTGTTCACAACCCCTTTCTTATGCTTGATGGAAAATGTATAAGACTGCAAGAACTCCATCCACTTCACATGTTTGTGATTAAGTTTCTCTTGCTTGTTTAGAAAGCTAAGTGCATGATTATCTACAATAAAAACAACAAACTCCTTGGGAAATAAATAATTCCTCCATTTCCTAAGTGACTGAACCATTGCATACATTTCAAGATCATAAGTAGAGTATTTTTTCTTGGCTTCATTGAGCTTCTCACTGAAAAAAGAAACTGGTCTTCCTTCTTGGCTCAAAACCCCTCCAATGGCTTTGTTTCTTGCATCACATTCAACTGTGAATACCTTGTGAATGTCTGGTAGGACTAGGATAGGATGCTCTGCAATATTCTTCTTTAGGTTCTCAAAGGACTCATTAGCTTCATTAGTCCATGAAAATATTCATTTTCTTCCACCTTTAATAGTGTTAATAATGGGATCACATATGCCACTAAAGTTTCTGATGAATTTCCTATAAAAGCTAGATAGGCCATGAAATTTTTTTACCTCTGATGGGGTAGTGGGAGGTGGCCAATTGAGGATGGCTTCAACTTTGGTAAGAGCCATCCTGAGACTATTTTTGGAGATCACAAAGCCCAAGAACACAAGTTCTTCTTGAAGAAATACACACTTATCTCTATTGATTTTCAACTTCTCCTCATGGATTTTCCTCATCACCATGTCCAAATGCTTGAGATGTTCTTCCCTACTCCTACTAAAGATCAAAATTTCATCAAGGTATACAACAAAAAAAATTTTAAGAAAAGGTTTTAATACTTCATTCATCAATCTCATAAAGGTGCTTGGAGCATTGGAAAGTCCAAAAGGAATCACAAGCCACTCATAAAGGCCTTCTATAGTCTTAAATGATGTCTTCCATTCCTCTCCCTCTCTAATTCTTATCTGATGGTAGCCACTTTTGAGATCTATCTTGGAATAGTAACTTGCACCCCAAATAGTCCATCAAATCCTCTATTCTAGGCATAGGAAACCTATAGATGATGGTTATCCTATTGATAGCCCTAGAATCCATACATAACCTCCATGTGCCTTCTTTCTTGGGTGCTAGGACTTCTAGGACAGCACAAGGACTCACACTCTTCCTAATGAGACCTTTTGACAACAATTCTCCAATCGGTCTTGCTATCTCTTGATTATGTTTAGGGGTCATCTTATATGCTGCCTTATTAGGAAGAGTGGACCATGGTATGAATTCTATATAGTCACTTACTTCCCTCTCAGGTGGCAAAGACTCTGGTGTGTTCTCAGCAATGATACCTTTATACTGGTCTAACAGTGCCTTCACTTCTTTGGGACCTACATCCCTAGTGGGGACTTAGACTTTGGACTCCTTCAAAGGTGTCTTTTTCGGCCTCACTACTAGGGCATAACAAGGGGTATCCTTCTCCTTTAGTACTTTCATTAATTCCTTTTCTCCTATGTGTAAGACAGTACTAATAGCATGTTTTTCTTTCTCATAGTCAGGGAGTGGGTTCATTACATATTCAACACCATCCTTTGTTATAGTATTTACATTGGATTTTCCATCATGCCTAGCATCTACATCATATTGCCAAGGCCTCCCTAATAATACATGACATGCATCCATCTCTATAATATCACATAGAACCCTATCTTTATACTCCCCTATCTTCAAATCTACCCAAACTTTCTCATTGATAATGGTTTGCTTTTCTTTTGTCAACCAAGAAGCCTTATAAGGGAAGGGATGAGGAATAACATGCAACTTAAGCTTAGTGACTAACTCCCTAGATGCAATATTATTTGTAGAGCTAGAATCAACTATGACTTTTCATATCTTATTGTTCACCTTGCAGCTTGTTCTGAATAAGGACTTCCTCTGAGGTGGTTCTGCAGTAGTAGGTACTCTAAGGAGTGTCCTTTGCATCATTAAACATTCTCCTTTCTCTAGATTTGTAGGTCTTGAAGTTGTAGAGTGATAGGAGGATACACTTTGGTTATCATCCTCTTGAGTAAGTTGTACTCTTTTGTCCCCTCCTTGTATGATGGTGCCACTCTTTTCAAGACATCTGAAGGAATGGTGTCCAACTTGATTACATGTAAAACACTTCCCTATGAAGACACTAGGCCCCCTTCCTCCAAACCTTCCTTTACTATTGGATCTCCTCCCTCTGAAACTGTTTCTATTATTGTGCTCTCCTGCTGACTCATGGTGATTAAACTCCCATTGGCTTTTTTGGAATTGTCCTTTGCCATTGAATCTACCTCTTCCCCTAAATTTATTCCCTCTTCCTCTATTATTTTGTTCTCCCCTTCTCTTCCGCTTTTCTTCAATTTTCAGTACCATTTGGAAGCATTTGTGTATTGATTCAGGGTTGAACAAACTCATTTCATCTTGGATACTATATTTTAGTCCATTGATGTATCTTGCAAGCTTGTGTTTCTCACTTTCAAGAACTCTAGCCTTCAAGGTCATTTTGTGAAATTCCTCAGTGTACCCACTCACATCAAGGTCCTTATGCCTAAAATTTTGTAGCTTCTTGAGGAGGGTGATCTCATAGTCTTTAGGTACAAACTACTTCTTGAATTCAACCAGCATCTTCTTCCATGTTGCGATAGGATTCCTTCCTTCCTCCACTCTTTCATTTTGCAGAAAGTTCCACCAAATCAAGGCAAGACCTCTCATTCTATATTTTTCAACCTTAACCTTTTGATTCTCAGAAATGTTTTCATACTCAAAGTAGTTCTCCAAAGCTTCCACCTAATCCATGCATTCTTCAAGATCCATTTTCCCACAAAACATGGGCATGTCAGACTTCTATTCTCTCCTTCCAACTCTTTCAAGAGCTTCAAGAATTTTTAATTGGTCTGTAGGCATTTTCTTTATCTCATCTTTCTCCTTCTCTTCCTCTTCTTCTTCTCCTTCCTCCTTCTCAATTTGGAGGTCTTTCAAATTCCTTATCTCCTCTTCCATCCTTTTGTTCTTGGCTACTTGTTCCCTGACAATTTTTTCCAATTCCAATTTAGTAATTCTAGTGGGGACTTCTTCCTCTAGAGAAATTTCTATTCCCTCAACCATTCTTCACTCCTTCCAAGATCTTGGCAGGCTCTGATACCACCTGATGCAGAGAGCACTGCAAAAAGACCTTGATGGGCCCTAGCTCTTTGATACCTCTTCAAACTCAAACTTTGATCAATCTCACTCCACACATGTTTTCTTGGGATGTCTCCTAACTTTTCCAAGGGTTCAATAGGTTTCTCTTGTTCTCTCTTGGTTCCCCAACTTAAGCTATGGAACAAAGCAATTCCTCCTTTAAGGACACTTTCCCTAAACCACACAATAAGGTGTAAAATTTCACTAGAGGATTCAAAACTCTATCCTATTAGATTTAAGACTCTTAACAAACCTTAGGGAGCAAGAATATACCATTATTTTTGGTCTTGAAGACCCAAATTTAGTCGAACCCCAAATACCCTAGGATTCCTTGTAGCCCTAACCAGTGGGTTTTTGGGACTTAACTTTTTGTGAGCGTGGGATCTAAAGGATCTAATTGGATTTCTAGATACCCTTTATGGATTTTTTAAACCTCCCAAAGCATAAACACCTCATTCCACTCATGCACCCCTAAGCTCTCACAAAACACACAAACCTAATTAGTTAGTTTGGGCTTGGTTTGTTAAGAAAGTGATAGAAGGTGGGTTCATGGATGAAAGGAAGAGCTTTGGATGGATTCCACTACCCCAAATTAGTCTAGAAACACCTTTGGTTCGATCTCCCAACTCATATATTTCATATGCATGTGACTGTACTAACAGACTAGGCTAATTACATAGGGATAATTAGCCTAGGGCTTGATTTTAAAAATAGGACCAAGAGTGATGGCCTGAGCTTCTAGATTCCTAAATACCATGATCCTAGCTAACATTTTCCAAGTGGCTAAGGAGGTCCATTAGATAAAGCTCTTTCTAGGATCATATCTTTGAGACTAGCCCAGTAGAGCCTTAATTTCTCAGATAGCAAGAATGTAAAATTGATAACTTTTCACTCACTTAAAAAAAACACCTCAAATCAACTGGAAAGCTTAGTAGACTCAAGGAATTACAAAATTCTATAACTTTATTTTCAAAATTAATCTATACCAGGTCGTACAATGTAGAAATGACTCAAAACACTCTTCTTTTTCCTTGCTCAAACATCAAACTTCATACACTCTATGATTTGACCTTCATGGAAGGCATCCTCCAAGAATTTTAGAAGCTTCAGTAGGTGGGTGAGGTCGGTTACAAAGAATTTTTCATATACCGAGCAACATTTTTCAAAAGTTGCTCATGCAACATTTTTCAAAAAGACAACTTTTGGCAATAAGTGATAGAGTTGCTAACTTGGGTAAAATCCAACCTTACCAACCTCCCAAGGTGTGGGAGAGGTCCAACACATGACTAGGACCTAACTGAGGACTTAGAAACATAACTTCTAACTAGACACACAAAATCAACAACTAAAAAGGTCTAACCATGGTTTCAGGACCCTAGGTTTATAATTCACCATAGGTCCTTCACCTTACATGAAAGACCCAAACAAAAAAACACACACAAGGGTGATCTCATGGATGCACCTTATTAAAAACACAAAAGAAAGCAAATTAGGAGTTTCAGGGGGTGCCCTGCACCTCTCTCTCTCTCTCTCTCCCAATATGAGAGAGAGAGGCCTATTTTAGAAAACCCGATCGGGTTATGGAGAATAAAATGCATAAGTTTTACTTCTCTCTCTCATATTATCTCCCACTCCCAATATGAGAGAGACAGAGAGAGAGAGAGGTAAAACTTATGTATTTTATTCTCTATAACCTGATCTGGTTTTGAAGAAACTAAAATAGGCTTTGCTATGGAAGCCATAACTTCCACATATGGAGTCCAATTGACTCCATTCAAAATGCGTAGGAAATATCTTGAGATAGTCTAAATTTGTATTAACCTATGATCATCTTTAGGCATCAACATTTTCTCTACCATCCATTTGAATCATGTAAGGTATAAATAGGTACTCATTATTGTCCATACATGCAACGTATAGGAAAATCTCTCTCTCTCTCTCTCTCATATTGGGAGTGGGAGATAATATGAGAGAGAGAGAGAGAAAGGGAGTGAGAGATAATATGAAGAAGTAAAATATATTCATTTTATTCTCCATAGCCTGAGCGGGTTATGAAGAAACTAAAATAGGCTTTTCTTCTGGAAGCCATAACTTCCACATACGGAGTCTGATTGACTCCGTTCAAAAAGCGTAGGAATGTACTTGAGACAATCTAATAAATTATTAACCTAAAATAATCTTTATTCATCAATATTTTTTCCATCCATTTGAATCAAGTAAGGTATTAAATAGGTACTCCTTATTGCCCATACATGCAATGTATAGGAAAATGAGTATGCTCTCTCTCAGAGAGAGAGAGAGAGAGAGCATCCTCATTTTCCTATACGTTGCATTTATGGGAAATAATGAGTACCTATTTTATACCTTACTTGATTCAAATGTATGGAAAAATAATGTTGATGACTAAAGATTATTTTAGGTTAATCATGTGTTAGATTGTCTCAATATCTTTCCTACACTTTTTGAACGGAGTCAATTAAACTCCGTATGTGGAAGTTATGGCTTCCAGAAGAAAAGCCTATTTTAGTTTCTTCATAATCCACTCTGGTTATGGAGAATAAAATGCATAGTTTTTACTTCTTTAAAACCCGATTGGGTTTTGAAGTACTTTTTTCTTTTCAAAACCCGATCGGGTTTTGAAGTACTTTTTTCTTTTCAAAACCCAATCGGGTTTTGAAGTAATTTTTGCTTTTCAAAACCCAATCGGGTTATGGCTTGGTTACCAAGCCTAGAAAATTTTTGAATTTTCAATAACCCGATCGGGTTATATGAAATTTTAATTTTTTTTAAAGATTTGTCCACTTTTTTGGTCCACAACTTGGTGCACACACCCATATATTTGATCGTATGTTCTTAGTTTAGGGATCACTTCTTAGAGAAAGAAAGAAAATGTTTAGATATTGAGATCAAAGGTCTCTGATCTCTATTTTATGAAGATATTATTATAATTCATTGAATATATGGCCGAAATTGGGAAGGCCTTACAACCCAGCATGTAATGATTTTGATTAAGTTAATATAAAAGGATCTCTGTGTTTTCTTCTCTCGCTGTGTTGTTTGGCTTCTGCATTATGTCTGCAAGCTGGTTTGGTAGTTGGGTGAGCCACATGCCCCATCTCCATACCCTCCTTGCATTAATATGTCAGTTAATAAGATGAGGTTTGAGTTATTGGTTGAGAAACTCATGATCCCACTTATAAAGTACCCATGTCTGAGTCAGTATGCATCCTTGTTGGTCTTGAATCACCATTGTATAAATATGTATACACTTACATTAAGGACAACTACCTTCTACCATAATTATCATGTAATCAAAAGAAAACCCTCATTAGACAAGCCTCTAGGTATTCCATCATTGTTGATACTCTATATAGAAAATATCTCGACTGTATTTTCTTATGATATCTTAACTCGAAAGAAGCCCAAATGGCCTTGCATGAGGTTGATGAATGTGTTTGTGGGGCCCATTTGAGTGGTTCTACTTTATCAAACAAGCTCCTAAGGATAGGGTACTATTGGCCAACTATGGAAAAATATGCTTCCAAGTATGTCCAATGATGTAGGCAATGCTAGATACATGGAGATCTCATACATGCAGAAACTCGGGAGCTACAACCTCTCACAAAGCGGATTCGATTTGGTGGGAAAAATTCATACAATCTCTTTAAATGAATATAATTTCATTCTAACTTCCATGAAATACTTCACTAGGTGGGTAGAATAAATACCTAGGACCTATATAACTAGAAAACAAATATCTAAATTCATCTTGAATTATCTCATTTTCTGATATAATGTTCCCCTAACCATAGTGACATACAATGGGAAATATTTTAATAATTAGGAGGTCAAGGAACTATGCACTCAATTTTGCATACAACACCATTTTTCAATTCAATACTATCCACAAAGTAATGAACAAGACAAGGAAACCAATAAAACAATTCTCAAGTAACTGAAAAAAGGTTTTCAATGACAATGGTCAAGATTGGCACCTACAACCCAGTCCTACCTTGTGGGGATATAGAAAGTGTCTCTACACTCCAACATGGGAAACTCCCTATCCCCTTGTGTATGGATCAGAGACAATTTTACCCATTGAGCCTGAGTTACAATCTCTCAAAGTGTCTTTGCTAAACATCATCACTGATGAAGACTATAGGGTGGCTAGGCTAAGCGAGCTATATTTGTTGCATGAAAGATGTCAGAAATAAATCAACCATTTACAAGGATACAATAATTTCCTTATAAGGAGATACAAAAAGGGATCAGGCCAAGAGAAGTCGACTTAGGAGACTTGGTTTTGAAGGAAAAATGGTGTAAACTAGCCAAAAGAGAATTAAGGCCAAGAAACATTTGAACCAAATTGGTTAGGGCCTTATGTAATTGTAAATAAATTGGCAATGCATGAAGGAGATCAGATCTTGGACCCCATTAATAGCATGCACCTGAAAAAGATATATATCAGACACCCCAACATCAAACTTGTACATAAATAATAAATAAAAAATACAAAAATACAAAAAATATAAAATGGTTACCTTGGTGAAAACTTGGAAAACATGCACCTTGGTAACAACAAAAAAAAAAAGAGTGAAGAGAAACAAATCACCCTTTGGTAAAAACTAATCGCTATTGGGTAGGTACCTTGGTGATAACTTGGCAAACATGGGCCAAGTGTGAAGTATGCTAAGCAATCCTAGAAGCATTGTCCTTATTTGTGTACACACCTATCCTCAAATAATAATGGTTCACTAGACTGGGGGCAAATAATGTCCAGACAAAATCTAAAAATTGAAATAGAGCCTTGAAAAAATCCTAAACTTTTTTTAAAAAGTCCTCAAAAAATCCTTAAAAATTCAAATAAAGTCCTAAAAAAGATCCTAATTTTTTTTTCTAAAAATCCTGAATAAATCCTAAAAAATAAAAACATATCCTGAAGAAATAAAAAAAAATATCCTGAATAAATCCAAAAAATTCAAATAAAGTCCTGAAAAAATCCAAAAAATTTACATAAAAAACTGAAAATAATCTTAAAAATCATAAAACATCCAGAAGAAAGAAAAAAATCCAAACATATCAAACATCTTTGCAATAAAATCATCTCTGTCATGACAAGCAGAAAGTGACATCAAACATCAAATCACAAACCAAAACAATGAGCTTCATAAATCGACAATGGACTCATAAGACCCGCCTTTTCAGAAATCAAACCTATCATATCTCATCATCCAAATAAATGTCTTAAACTGTGACGGATACACTCGAAACTAGACAAATTCATCTTATACAAGTTGTCCATTTTGTTAGGGTTTGACAGATTCAGAACAATATAAGAATAAACAGTTATATGCAGAAAACAAAAGAAGAATAAAACTTAACACAGATAACACATAGATTTAACATAGTTCACCCAAAACCAGGGCTATGTCCACCTACACAGCAAAATAGTACACCAATATTACAATGCATTATGCATCTCAGCCGCTTATAACATGCATTTTAGGGCAACCTCTAAAATTGTCCATTTTAGGGTTTTACAATGTCAACACCCACTACATGATCAGTCGCCACAATATCAACAATCTCCCACTTAGATAATTATCAGGATCCACACCAAACAATCTCCCACTTGGATAGTGATCAGGCTCCACACCAAACAATCTCCCACTTGGAGACTGAAAGCAGACGACAATGTAGTATGTGAAACTCTCACTGGATAAAACTCTGATGTGTATTAACTCCACGATCATCATTCAAGAATCCCAACAGAACTTGAGTAAGAAACCAGCTTCTCCTTGGGGGCTGCCTTCATGAACATGTCTATAGGATTGTCACTTATGTGAATCTTTTCAAGCCATAATTGGCCATCCTCCAAAACAGACCTTATAAAATGGTACCTGAGCTGTATGTGCTTTATCCTTGAATGAAAAGAAGAATTATTTGCAAGATGAATGGAACTCTAGCTATCATTGTACAATGGGAGATCTTCCTTCTTCTGACCCAATTCCTCCAAAAAACATTGTAACCAAATCATCTCCTTGCTAGCTTCCATAGCAGCTACATACTCAACAATATCCCACTTGGAGACTGATCAGGCTCTACACCAAACAATCTCCCACTTGGAGACTGAAACTAGACGATAATGTAGTATGTGAAACTCTCATTGGATAAAATAATTTTCTATGTATTAACTCCATGATCATCAGTCAAGAATCCCAATAGAAGTTGAGAAAGAAACCAGCTTCTCCTTGGGGACTACCTTCATGAACATGTCTGCAGGATTTTCACTTGTGTGAATATTTTCAAGCCATAATTGGCCATCCTCCAAAATAGACCTTATAAAATGGTACCTGAGCTGTATGTACTTTTTCCTTGAATGAAAAGAAGAATTATTTGCAAGATGAATGGAACTCTAGCTATCACTGTACAATGGGTGATCTTCCTTCTTCTGTCCTAATTCCTCCAGAAAACATTGTAACCAAATCATCTCCTTGCTAGCTTCTGTAGCAGCTACATACTCAACTTCAGTGGTTGAAAGTGCATTAACCTTCTGTAATCTAGAAATCCAACTGACTGTAGTACCCCTATAGTGAAAACATACCCTGTAGTACTCCTCCTTGTATCAATATCTCCTGCCAGATCAGAGTCAACAAATCCACTCAGAGCAGAACTGGATCCTGTGAAATATAATGCCTTTGTAGTAGTACCTCTCAAATATTGAAGAATCCATCTAACAACATTCCAATGTTCCATACCCGGATTGCTCATATACCTGCTGACAACTCCCACTGCATGATCAATATCTAGTCATGTGCATACCATTGCATACATCAGACTACCAACAACTGATGAATATGGGATGTTAGACATTTTATCTACCTCTTCATGTTCCTTTGGGAACATTTCCTTAGTCAATTTGAAATGGCTAGCCAAAGGTGTACTGATTGCTTTTGCATCCTGCATATTAAATATTTTAAACAACTTCTTTATATACTCACTTTGGGACAATTTCAAGGTTCTATTTTTCCTGTCCCGTGTAATCCTCATACCAAGGATTTTCTTAGCAGCACCCAAATTCTTCATAGAAAATGACCTTGATAATTTCTGTTTAATTTCATTTATTTGTTTCATATTGGACCCAGCAACAAGCATGTCATCAACATAGAGTAACAGGATAATGTAACTCCCATTATCCAATTTCTTAAAATATACACAGTGATCACAATGACATCTATGATAACCTTGTTCAACCATGAAACTATCAAATTTTAAATACCATTGGTAGAGTGCCTGCTTTAGGCCATATAGACTCTTCCTTAACCTAAACACTAAATTCTCCTTACCCTTGACCTCATATCCCCCTGGTTGCTTCATGTAAATTTCCTCCTCCAAATCTCCATGGAGAAAACCTGTTTTGACATCTAGTTGTTCAAGATGAAAGTCATCTGTAGTCACAAGACTTAGTACAATTCTAATTGAATTTATTTTTATAGCAAGGGAGAATATTTCATCATAATCTATACCCTTTTTTTGTGCAAAAACTTTTACCACAAGTCTGGCCTTATACCTTTTCTTTCCTCCATCTTCCTCCTTCAACCTATAAACCCATTTGTTAGGCAAGTTTTTTTTTCCTTCAGGTAAAGGGACTAAGTACCAAGTCTTATTTTTCAACAAGGAGTCCATCTCCTCTTTCATTCCCAGCCTCCACTATTGTTTGGCATCCACCTGTATTGCTTCTTCATATTCTTCTGGTTCACCAGAATCAGTCAATAAAATGGAATACAAAGAAGGAGAAAACCTTTTAGGAGGTCTACTTGACCTTGTAGAATGTCTAACACTTATAGGAGTTTGTGGGA
>MU224482.1:2117212-2141615 GCA_018584345.1 Thuja plicata | reverse complement strand
TCTTGAAGTGCTTTGTGGTTGATCTTGAAATCTTTCTCTCCTTTGGTTTATGGTAAATCTTCTAACATTTCATTTTCTTGGATTACTTCTTGTTTATGTTTTCATTCTTTTCATTCTTCTTACAGTAATGCTAAATTTCCTACACAACTCTGTGAAATCCTTGTTTTTGAAAGGTCCTCCATTATCAGTAATGATTTCATAAGGAATTCCATAGCGATAGATGAGGTAGTTCAAAATGAACTTTGAGATCTGTTTCCAGTGGTGTAGGTGAGAGGAACAGCTTCGACCCACTTGGTAAAGTACTCGGTAGTGACAAGGATGTATTTATGGCCATTAGAAGAATTAGGGAAAATCTGGCCAACAAGGTCAAGACCCCAGTGGGAAAAAGGCCAAGGGGTGATTGTGGGCTGAAGGGATTGGGATGGAGTATGTATCAAATCATTGTGCTGCTGACAAGGCACACATTTCTTCATATAGTTGTAAGCATCTTGTTCCATGGTAGGCCAATAATATCTAGTGTGTAACAATTTCCTCACCAAAGTAAGTCCACTTGAGTGATCCCCACAGATTCCTTGATGTTCCTCCTCCAAGGATGTTTGTGCTTCATTAGAATTCAAACACCTTAGAAGAGTTCCATCGAAATTTTTTCGGAAAAGGGTATCACCGAGGATTGTGTAATGGGAAGTGCGACGAATAAAGGTTTTACATTAATTATGGGTTAAGGCAAGTGGGGTATGTCTATCATGAAGGTAGGAGTATACTTCTTGGTACCATGGGGAGTTAGGATCAGTGATTTCACACACCATTTCAGAATTTGGTTCATCACAGGAAGGGACCATAAGATTCTCAACAAGAAACTCACACTGTGTACTGTGCTCTAGCATGGTGATCAGGGACCTAATAGTAGTCATTGTGTCAGCTACTTTGTTGTTTGTGTAGGGGATTTGTTGGAAGACCAATTCAGTGATATGTTGTTTGAGGTCCTTGACTATACGGCAATAGGGAAGCAACTTATCATCCTTTGTTTGATATTCATCCATAACTTGTTTGATAACCAATTGTGAATCACCTAATACCAACAAAATGAGAATCTTCCATTATATGGCCTAATAGAGTCCCAGTACAAGGGCTTCATATTCTACAATATTGTTTGTACAAGGAAATTATAATTTATAAGATTTAGGGATGAGATCCACTTTGTTAGGAATAATAGTCCACAGGACAACTAAGAGGGGGGGTGAATCAGTTGTAATCTAGATTATTAAACTTTATACTTTATAAAGCAAATCTACAAGTGTAAATGATAACACAGTAATAAACAACACCATAACACAATATTTTTTGTCAAGGAAACCCTGTTAAAGGTAAAAACCCGGTGGGAATTAACACCCACAAATAATGTATTGAGAGTATAGTATCCCTGTTAAAAGATATTAGCCCTGTTAGGAGCTTGTTACAATATTACAATACACAATCCCTATTAGGAGACAGACCCTATTAGGAGTCAAAGAAAATAGTAGGCTCACTGCCAAGGCATACTGTCCAAAGAAGGTTAAATCCACCCTCAAGGATTCACAATCTGAATCAAGTGTATAAAGCAAATACACATTCCAACAAACAATCTGATAGCAATTGTCTTTGCTTGGTCAGTTCCAATGAATTATCAACTCTTCTTCTATCCAGAAGTCAACAAGCTTCGCAGCTTCCACACTTCTCTTTCTTTATCTTTCACTTTCACACTTCTCCACAAGAATTTATCATTCATATATACCCTCTTACAATAATTCATTAGGGCAGCCAATTAAGATTTCCTAATACATAATTAATTAGATCAGCCAATTAAGGCTTTCCATCATACAAATAATTACATAGCCCCTTGATAAGATACACACGGTATCTATAAAATTTATACAACATTAACAATCCATTACATATACTTCTAGATCCTTAATTCATGCTCACAAATAATTTCACACGCTACATGTCTGAAGTCGGCCAGGAAATAGGACTTCTCCATAATACACGCCAGAGCTGATGTCATCAGTATCCAATCAACAATCAAACTCAACCCATTACTCTATCATATGTTCGTTGTCCATCAGTAAGCTCACAAGTTCTGAAATATCTTCACCAGAAAGATATACCTGAAACACAGAGACCTGCTCTGTCCAGAATCACAGTTATAGTCCAGAAAACCAGTCTTCACTAAATCAACTGTAACATCCACAATATGTAACATAAAGTCAAGCAACCTTAAGAATAAGGCCAGCACACATACTTCTGCATAAATCCAACTTTGATCATTCTGAATCACCCATACACTCCTTCCAGTTAAGTAGCCAGACTATCTTCTCCATAGAAATATATGTTGACATCAGTGACAAAACATGAATATCAACAACATCATCAGTAACCAAAACTGATATCATCCAACAATCTCCCCCTTTGGCATTGATGGAAACATATGGTAAAATCCATATGTATCAACCCAAAGTACTCTCTCTCAATACAATATTCTCAATATCCTCAACACAAATCTCCCCAAAATAGTAGGGATTTTCACATAGATTTCTTCCCCCTTTGGCAACAATGGCAAAGGGTGTCATAATTCACCTGTAGCCTTCTGTAAGATGTAGCATTTTCAAATCTTCATGTCCAATCAGCTAGGTGCAAGATCACCCAAATGTACTCCATAGTATTCTCCTATATTCACTCCCCCTAAGGACTAGATCCATACATCAAGTCCAGAGAATAATATAGCTCTGAGATCCACTGGACTAATGCACATCTACATCATTTAGTTTTCACTGTGAGGGGCCATCACCCCAAGCATGCCTCTGAGATATTCAAAAGCATCTTTTGGAAAAGGTTTAGTAAATATATCAGCTATCTGTTCCTTTGTGCTAATATACTCTAGTTTAATCTCTATATCTGCTACCTTCTCCCTCAAGAAATGATACTTGATGGAAATATGTTTAGTCTTTGAATGCATTACAGGATTCTTTGACATATTCACTATGCTGGTATTATCACAATGGATAATCACTAGTTCATTGAAAATTATTCCAATGTCCTTCAACATTTGTTTCATCCAAACAACTTATGTATATTTTATTGTAGTAGCAACATACTCTGACTCAGCAGAAGATTGAGCAATATAGTTCTTCTTTTTGCTCAACCAAGAAACTAGCCTTTTTCCAAGGAAAAATACACCACCACTTGTACTCTTCTTGTCATCCACATTACCTGCCCAATCAGCATCAGTAAAAGCCTGCAATGTAAAATCATCAGATTTTTCATACCATAGTCCATATTCTACTGTTCCTTTCAAATATCTGAAAATTCATTTCACAATAGCAAAGTGTGTCTCTTTAGGATCTACCTAATATCTAGACACAATTCCAACTGCATTGGTAATATCTTGTCTAGTGTGTGTTAGATATTGTAGACCACCAATCATTGATCTGTACTTAGTTTTCCCAACAATTTGATTCTCATCACTTTTAGTTAGTTTGTTCCCTATTACCATGGGTGTACCAACAGGTTTACAATCTTTCATTCCAAATTTCTTCAATATTTCCTTAAGATACTTGGTCTAAGATATAAAAATGCCATTCTTACTCTGATTAATTTGAAAACCTAGAAAAAAATTTCATCTCACCAATCATTGACATTTCAAACTCATTCTCCATTTCTTTAGCAAACTTCTTGCTCATTTTATCATTGACTCCAAAAATGATATCATCAACAAAAAATTCTATAATTAAGATTCCATCTTCATCAGTTCTTAAATACAAATGATTGTCTGCATTACCTTTTCTGAAACCAAGATGAAGTAGATTTTTATCCAATCTTGCATACCATGCCCTCGGTGCTTGTTTCAGTCCATACAATGCCTTCTTCAGCCTGCAAACCGTGTTTTCACCATCTGTTAAAGGAAAACCATCAGGTTTCTCAATGTACACTTCTTCTAGATCACCATTCAAGAATGTTGACTTCATTTCCATCCGATACACTTTGAAGTCTTTATGTGCAACATAAGCAAGGAATAGTCTCACAGCTTCCAACCTAGCAACAGGTGTAAATGTTTCTTCATAGTCCATGTCTTCTTGTTGTGAGTAGCCTTTACATACCAGTCTAGCCTTGTTTCTTACCACTGTGCCTTCCTCATCCATTTTGTTTATGAAAACCCACTTAGTGCCAAGCACATTTTTGTTCTTAGGTCTTAGAACGAATTCCCAAGTATTATTTTTCTTTATCTGTTCTAGTTCTTCTTCCATGGCTTTGGTCCAAGATTCATCTCTACATGCTTCATTAGTAGTCTTTACTTCAACTTGAGAAATCAAATAGATCTCATCTCTAACTCTAGATCTAGTCATCATGACTTTTCTTGCATCACCAATAATTTGATCTTCTGGATGGTTTTTCTTGACATACCTTGGTGTCTTCAATGTCTCAGTAGCTTCGGCATGTTCTTCTTCTTCAATCTCATTCTCGATCATCAAGGGTCCTTCAAGTTCAGTAGCAACTTCTCTTATTTCTATTATCTGACCACAATCATACATTCTTTCTTGAATTTGAAATTTTTCATCTATCCTCACATTGGCACTTTCAATCAGTTTCCTCTATCTCAGATTGAAACATTTATATGCTTTACTCTTAATGGAATAACCAAGAAAGATTCCTTCATCACTTCTAGCATCAAACTCTCCTATCTCATCATCTCTCTTGATATAACATTTACTACCAAATATTTTGAAATATTTCACAGTAGGTGCATGATCAAACCATAATTCATAAGGAGTTTTATTTGTACCTTCTCTGATCTGAATTATGTTTAATGTGTACATAGCAGTGCCAACTACTTCTCTCCAATGAACATGTGACACATTTCCTTCCAGCAACATAGTCCTTGTAGCATCTAATATGGTTATGTTTCTTTTCTTTGGTATCCCATTCTGTTGTGGAGTTCTAGGAGCTGAAGTATGTCTATGTATTCCATTTTCTTCACAGTATGTATTAAACAGTTCTGATGTAAACTCTCCTCCTATGTCTGATCTCAAACATTTCATCTTTAAACCATATTCATTCTCAACTTTTTCCTTGAATAACTTGAACTTGTCAAATGCTTCAGATTTCTCTCTCAAATATGTAACCCACATCATTCTAGACAAGTCATCAACAAAAAGTATAAAATACCTTTTACCATAGAATGATCTTGCTCTTGTAGGACCACACAGATCTGTATGCACCGGATCCAACTTCCCTTTTGCTGAATAAGATTTTCTCTTGAAAGTGCTTCTATTATGTTTACCCATAACACATTCTCTACACATAGTGTTAGATGGCTTTACAATTCTAGGTAGATCTCTTACTACTTTTGTCATACTTTCCTTCACAATGTTATCAAAATTAACATGACAAAATCTTATGTGCCATAACCAACTGTCATCAACCTTTGTAATAAAAAAAGAAGCTTTAGAATATGTGTTCAATTCAAATACATTACCTCTGGATTTAGTACCAGATTCTATCAAGTCTCATGTTTTACTCTCGATTGAACATTTTCCATTTATGAAGTTTAGTTGATAACCCTTGTCCACTAGTTGTCCAACACTCAACAAATTGTGCTTAAGTCCATCAACAAGTAATACATTGTCAGTGTTAGTCTTTCCATCCAAGGAAATAGATCCAATTCCAATAATAATTTTAAGATTATTGTCACCAAATCTAAATGCACCACCATCATGTCTTTTCAAACTCACAAACTTATTTTTATCTTCATTCATATGATGTGAACAACCACTATCTATGACCCATTCAGATTTCTTTTCAACTCAGGATACTAATGCTTTTTCTTCATGCATAGGTTCATCATCTTTAATAGCAATAAATCCAATTTCATCATAGTCACCATCTTCATCATCAGATATACCTTCACTAGAATAATAACGCTCCTTATCCTTTGAGAACTTAGACTTGAAAAACTTTGGTTTGTGCTTTGGAATTCTCATAGGACATCTAGATGCAAAATTACCGATCTTGTTGCATGAAAAACATTTCAAAGGTAATTTTCCCTCAAACTTACCCTTACCTCTCTTTTCTCTTCTTGAAATCAGTGCAAAAATTTCATCTATCTTTCTTTCTTCTTCCTATATTTGTTTCCATTCATCATCATAGGCACCAAGTTCTTCTCTTAGGTCATTACTGCTTGTTCTTGCATTTCCAAGTAATATTCTTTTGCTTTTGTGCACAGTTGCTTTGAATGCTGACTCAACCTTAGGTAAAGTATCTCCCAATTCCACGGCTTCAAATGTAGTTAGCTTGCCAATCAACATTTCTCTGGTGAAGTTCAATTTCAAAGGTATGATCTCCTCTATAGCTTGAACCTTGGTTCTATATGCAGGTGTCAAAGATCTGAGTATCTTTGCAATCACCTCTTCCTCACTGTAAGTTCCTCTAGAGTTCCTAATACAAGTAACTACCTCAGTAATTCTCTATTCATATGCTCTGATGTTCTCATCGTCTCTCATTTTCAGTGATTCCATCGTTGTCTTCCAGTTCTGTAACTTTGCTTCTTTTGTAAACTTGTCTCCAACATATAGTGCTTCCAGTCTTGTCCAGATTTCATGTGCAGAGTCCAAGTCCTTTACTTTAGTAAATTCTCCTTTTGATAATGCGCTGATTAAGGATTCCCTTGCAACCATATTGCATGAGAATAGCTTCTTTTTATCCTTATTAGCTTTCTCTAATTCATCCTCAGTCACTACATTTTCCTTCTTTCTTATCATCCAGTAATTAATTCCCAAACATAGCAAATGTGTTCTCATCCTTTTCTGCCAACTGTCAAAGTTTTCAGGATCAAACTTTGGACTATCCTTCCTATAGTAAGTCATCTTCAAGATCACCTCAAGCTATTAAAATTTCTCTCTAAGGACCAATAGCTCTAATACCAAGTGTTAGGAATAACAGTCCACAAGACAACTGAGAGGGGGGTTGAATCAGTTGTAATCTAGATTATTAAACTTTATACTTTATAAACCAAATCTACAAATGTAAATGATAACACAATAATAGCCAACACCATAACACAATATTTTTTGTCCAGGAAACCCTATTAAAGGTGAAACCCCAGTGAGAATTAACACCCACAAATAATGTACTAAGAGAATAGTATCCATGTTAAAAGATATTAGCCCTGTTAGGAGCTTGTTACAATATTACAGTACACAGTCCATGTTAGGAGATAGACCCTATTAGGAGTCAAAGAAAATATTAGGCTCAGTGCCAAGGCACACTGCCCAAAGAAGGTTAAAGTCACCCTCAAGCATTCACAATCTAAATCAAGTGTATAAAGCAAATACACATTCCAGCGAACTATCTGATAGCAACTGTCTTTGCTTGGTCAGTTCCAATGAATTATCAACTCTGCTTGTATTCAACAGTCAACAAGCTTCATAGCCTCCACACTTATCTTTCTTTATCTTTCTCTTTCACACTTATCCACAAGAATTTATCATTCATATATACCCTCTTACAATAATTCATTACGTCGGCCAATTAAGCTTTCCTAATACATAATTAACTAGATCATCCAATTAAGACTTTCCATCATACAAATAATTACATAGCTCCTTGCTAAGATACACACGATATCTATAACAAGTATACAACATTAACAATCCATTACATATACTTATAGATCCATAATTCATTCTCACAATTAATTTCACATGCTACATGTCTAAAGTCGGCCAGGAAATAGGTCTTCTCTAGAATACATGCCACAACTGACATCATCAGTATGTAATCAACAATCAAACTCAACCCATTACTCTATCATATGTTGGTTTTCCATCAATAAGCTCACAAGTTCTGAAATATCTTTGCTAGAAAGATATACCTGAAACACAGAGACCTGCTCTGTCCAGAATCACAATTAGAGTCCAGAAAACCAGTCTTCACTAAATCAACTGTAACATCCACAGTATGTAACATAAATTGAAGAGACCTTAGGAATAAGGTCAGCACACATCCTTCTACATAAATCCAACTTTGATCATTCTAAATCATCTGTACAGTGATTGTACACTCCTTCCAGTTAAGTAGCCAATTTGTCTTCTCCATAGAAATATATGTTGACATCAGTCACAAAACATGAATATCAACAACATGATCACTAACCAAAACTAATATCATCCAAAATTCTTTTGGTGTAACAAACAAGATTCCTACCCCCAATCCTTTCTAAGTAAATGATCCATTAAAATAAATTTTCCATGGGGTACTTGAGGCAAGATTGATGACTGATTCATCTAGAAAATTTGTTATTAGTGGATGTTTACTGTCAACAGGTACTTCAGTTAACCGATCTACAATAACTTGTCCTTTGATAGCTTTGTGATCCACATAATAATGTCAAATTTAGTAATGATCGTAACCCATTTCATTGTACAATCAGTAAGAGAAGTATGTAACAGGAGATATTTGAGTGGGTCAATCTTGGTGACAAGGTGAATCTTATGATTGAGCATATAATGTTGTAGTTCCTGTGTGTATAAGACAATGGCCAAACATGATTTCTCAATGAGGGAATAATTCAAATCATAACCAATAAGAGTCCTACTGAGATAATAAATTACTCTCCCTTTTCCAGAATCATCTAATTGGGCCAACATAGCACCTAAGGCAACCTCTATGGTGGATATATACATAATCAGAGGATGGCCAGCAACACATGGCACCAACACAAGTGGATTAGCTAGATATCCTTTTAGATTCTTGAATGCATTTTGACATAAGCAATCCCATTGGAATTTGATATTATTGTGCAAGAGATGAGAAAATGGATGCACCTTATATGCCAGTTGTAACATGAATCTCTTGATGGACTATTGTTTTCCTTGTAAACTATGCAATTGTTTCAATGTTTTTGGCGGTGGCATCTTTAGGATGGACTTTACTTTCTTTGGGTCAACTTCTATTCCTCATCGTGACATAATCTATCCCAACAGCTTACTAGATTGTACTCCAAAGACATATTTCTTGGGATTTAGCCGAAGCTTATACTTTTCCAATCGCTAAAAAATGGTAGTGAGGATAGGAATGTGTGATTCATGTGTCTTGGACTTTCCCAAAAGATCATCCACATAGTCTTCCATGATGACATGCAAGAGATCATGGAAGATGGTTGTCATTGCTCTCTGGTATGGTGTGCCAGTGTTCTTAAGGCCAAAGGGCATCACCTGATAATAGAAGGTACCCCAAGGTGTTGTGAAGGTAGTCTTGTGTTGATCTTCTAGCGCTATCCTAATCTAATTGTAACTAGAGAAGACATCCATGAGGGACAATATCTCGTGTCCAGCAGTCAAATCTACTATAATGTCAATATTTGGGAGTGGAAAATCATCCTTAAGACATGCAAGGTTTAGGTCTTTGAATTCACTGCAAATTTGGATGCCCCTAGTAGGTTTGCCTACTGGTACAATATTGGAGATCCATTCAGGACAGTCGATAGGTCGGATTACCTTAGCATCCAACATCTTCTGAAACACAACTTTGACTATCAATGCTACTTGCAGAGTTTTTGTTTAATAGGTTTCACATTGGGATCCATAGCAAGATGGTGCATGACAAGATATGTATCTAGCCTAGGCATGTCCTTGTAGGTCCATGCAAAGTCAATTTTATGTTTCTAAAGGAATGTTGTCATGTCTTTCTTTCCTTGATCACTGAGAGAGACTGCAATGTAAGTGATGTGTGGATCTACTTCGATGCCCAGATTGATCAGGATAGTGTCTTCAATAATCATAGAGGAAATTTTTGGTTCTGATGATATGAATGCCAGGTTAGCTTCTCCCTCCTCTAGTGCCTTAGAAATTTTTTCACTAGAGGATGTGTCCTTTATTTTATCTTTTTCTTCATCCAAAGGTGCCTGCAAGAGGTTTTCACCAAGGGATAATTTTGTATTTTCTTTTTTTATTATTATTATCATTTTTGCGACTAAGAGAATTGACCTGTCTACCAAAGTAGGCTTGCTCACTATAGTGGATCTGATTTTCATACTCTTGGAGATTCTTAAGTCCAAAGAGAGCCAAAACTACCTTATTTGAATCACAAATGTCCAAAGCTGATGGTGAATCTTGCTGATCCCAGTCAATTAGTTCAGGGTTTGTGAGGGGAAGACGATGGGATAAAAGGTCAGCTTGGGTGATAGTGAAGACATGGGTAAGGTCGTCAAGGTCATCTTCAACATATTGGAAAGGGATTTCTAAAAATCTTCTTCAGTGTCTGAATCTGAGGCGGCTAAACAATAGTTCTTAGTGAAGCTAGTCTTAGTTTCTATGGAACCCAATCCGTGTCCTCGAAGATAGCCATTTATTGTTATAATTTTCTTCATACTAGTTTCATTAGCACCAAGACCAGTACTATGATATCCCATGCTTTGAACAATGGGAGTAACCTTTATATACTTTCCTTTAGGGAATGTCACATGTTTTTCTTCTTCATCATTGTAGAGCCAATCAAGGACATTTTATTCCATTTTCTCATCTGATAAGGACCCCCAATGTTCAAAAGTGGTTGTTTTGAAATGCATGAGCTCTTTCTTTTCATAGGGAGGTAATGGTGATAGTCTCCCATAGGATTTTGGGGACAAAGGGAGATGTCTGATGCACAGAGCACTTTCAAATTTGTATTCTCCCATGCCCTGATCCGTAAAGGTGGTCTTTTTTTCATATCCAGAGGCTTTATATTTAGTGACCTTTTCCTTTCCTTTGGATCGATCAGGTTGTGTTTCTGATGTCTTTTCTAGAGCAGAGGAAGTTCCCAGAATAGATTTTTCTTTATTGAAATGTCGGGCAAACTCATTCAATAGACAGTAGTTGGACTGTTTTCCTTCCAGTATCTTGCAGTATTGAAAGGGCTTAGGATCTCTATGAATCATGACTTCTCTACCATGATGTGGGAACTTGAGGCATTGATGATAAGTAGAGGGTACACCTTTTATAGCGTGTATCCAGGGTCATCCCAGCAAGATATTGAATGGTAGATACAGATCCAACATGTGGAAAATAGTTTTAGTGTGATCAAACCCTTTCTTTATCATTCTCTATCATCATAGGCCTTTATTGTGATTCTCTTGTCAACATCCAGAAGGTCCTCAGAAAGACTGATGTTAAAAATTATTTTTAATGTGCACAAATTTAGGCAAGATCCACCATCTATAAGGACTCGTTTGATTTTAGTGGATTGTATTTTGGCTTCAATATGGAGGGATTTATTATGATGAAGGTCAGGACCATGGAAGTCTTTATTAGTGAAAACAAGATGCTCTTGTGCAGCTAAGTTCCCAATCATGGCTTGGAATTGAGTAGCGTTGATATTTTCAGGAACACAGGATTCATTTAGAGCATCTTCAAGGATTTCGTTGTGAATTGGTGAGGAATGCAGGAGTTCTAGAATGGATATTTGTGCAAGTGTCTTTCCTAAGTGAGCCAATAGGTCATAGCGTGAGGTAGGCTAAGAAGGGGTAGATGGTGCAGCTGGTGGATTTGCAGATGTAGAAGGTTTATCAGTAGCTTGGACATTGATTTTGGGTATGCATGTGGTAGCATTACAATCAGTAGCTTTGAGGATTATGGTGTTGACATGCGTTTTAGATTCTTCAATGCGGCCACAAAGAGCGTCAAACCCAAAGATATCATTTTATTCTAGACTCCCACATGTTCGATCATTTCCTATGATAGTATTGGTAGAGTAATAATATGGGATTGCATTGGATGCATTTTTTTTATTGTGCGGTGAGAAGGGCTGATTATAGAGTTTAATTTTCGCATTTGATGAGGATGCATTCTGGCCTTCAACTTTGATTTTTCCATCATCAATGAGATCTTGCACAAAGTGTCTAAGCTTCATGAATTTCTTGGTATCATGTCCTTTGATACGATGATAATAACAATATTCATTGTCTCTATACCAAGTAGGTTTGGGTTGATTCTCATCAAAAGGCCAAGTGTTTGGATAGATTATCATTCCTTTATCCGCAAGTTGTTTAAAGATCAAGTCTAAGGGTTCTACTAATGCTGTGAATTTTCATCGATGCCAATTGTTGTTATTTTCATTGTTGTTGTTGTTTTTATGAGGGAACATATATGATTGGTTACGCAGTTGCTGTTGATTGTTATTCTGATTATTGTTTTGGTACTAATTCTGATTTTGATTGTTCTGATTTTGATTTCGATTGTTGTTGCGATTCTGATTTTGATTTTGATTGTTATTGCAATTGTTTTGATTATTATTGTTGGATGCCTAAACATTTTGAACATGTTTGGCATCAGTCACTCCATCATTGACAACTCCTTTGATTTTACTCTAGAATTTCAGTTTATCATTGTTGGAAGGAGTATAATGTTTGATCCTACCTTTTTGCAAAATGCCATCTTTGATGTCTTTTCCCTTTTTGACAAGGGATTCAAAGGTATTAGGTGAAGCCATTTTAATTTGGAATGACATCTCAGAGATCAAGTTCTTTGTGAAGATGTCAATTAAGTGACTATCGGGTATTTTCCATGGCATGTGATTTGCAATGTCTCCATCATTGTAAGAAACTAGCAAAGGTTTCTCCATTCTTTTGTTTAGTATTGCACAAATCATTGAGTTTTTCTTGATGCTTAATGTTATACAAATATTGCCCAACAAACTTCTCTACAAGATCAGAGAAAGTAGAGATTGATCCATAAGGAAGGGCCATGAACAATTCCAAATTTGTGCCTCCAAGGCTCCTAGTGAAGAGTCTTTTTAGGTAATTTTCTTTATAGGCAACTTCTTGACATGCGATGTAGAATTATTTCAGATGTTGTAGAAGACATGTTTCACATTTGTATTTCTCAAATTTAGGCATCTCAAATTTTGGGGGGAATGGTTTCATTGTGATGGATTTGTCAAATGGATAGGGACAAATCTCCTCAAACATAAATTCCTTTTTTCCCCCATTCTGTAAACCATATGCAAGACTTTTGGGCTCATTAACTTGTTGGGCTAAATCAGGAGCATTATGCAGAGTAAATTGTGGCACATAAACTCCTCCTCCTCCAAATTGTGCAGTCGGCAATCCAGTGGAGGTCATACCGACTGTAGGAGGGGGTATGTATTGATAAGCTCTAGAGCTGTTGGTTGTAGATGTCTTCATACCCGTTGTTTGAAACATAGATGATGTAGGCAAAGGCATGGAAATATTCCCTATGTTGTTGACATTAGTGCTTTCTCCTTGAGTGGCATTCATCATCGCGTGAGTGCTATTGTGTGAAGTAATGTTTGGAAAAATTCTTAGGATATGTTGGATTTTTTCCTATGTCAATTGGACCGATGATGTAGTTGTTGATACAAGTGTTGATATAGTTATTGATGTGGAAGGTTTGCCAGAGTTTCCTTTACTGGTGTCACATGATGATGTAGTATTTGAATTGGAATCCATGGCTGTAGTCACAGCAGCTGTGGCTTTAGCGATGTTTCAAGTAAGGAGCGATTCATCAAAGTCTGTGGGTACCGTAGTGCCATTTTGAATGAGATTAAAGAAGATTTCACTGATGTTTTGACTAATGGCCTTTTCAACTATTTCTAAGTTATATAGATCTCTAAGAAAATCATTCACTTGTGTAGGTCTTTCTTCTTGATCAACTAACTTAGTTTCTTCGAGGAAATTGGGTTGATTATAATTGTGTACTGCATTGCCTTGAAAGAATTGATGAGAAAAAGGATTCTCCTCATCAAAGGGAGTGTTTTGTATTGTGTGCCTCATGTTTCTAGCTTGAGATCGAGTAACTACCATACAATGGCAGACTTAGAAGAATGGAAGACTAGAAGATGTAGGATTGAGAAATGAAAGGGAATGGAGCAAAGATTTGATTCTTGATTTGATTTTGATTAGATTGATTGGATTGATTGAATTAATTGATGACTGATTTTGATTTAAAGGTTTTTAGAATAAAACCTAGGTATAACAAGACCTTGTGATGATACAAACACAAAATGATTAAATGATATCTTTTCTACTTGAAGATAGACTTGTGATCTCAAGCAAAATGGGATATCACTAATAGATTTAAATTACTTGAGACAGACTGATGGTCTACAAGCAATGTTTTATTTGTTTGAGGATGAAGGTCTGTAATACTTTTGGTTAAGGTCTTTCAACCTAAAAGGGATTGATTTGATTTTGATTCGATTTGATGTAAAGAGGTTTGATCTAGTGCTCCAAGAGGAAGAATTATGTTTGGTGATGATGGAATAATTGAAGAATTGATTTTAGAAACAAGAGGCTTGTATAATTGTATTACTCAAGGGAGACAAAGGTATAGTTGATAGGATATTTGGCCATGAAATTGCAAACTTTTTTGTTGCACATGATCTTGTCTATTTTCTCACAGTACTTGATTTCTTGCTTGATTGATTTTCAAATGTGTTGATATTATTTTGATTTGCAAGTAGTTTCTTTCTATTCTTGATAAAATGGAGGTGTTGGAAGCTTAACCTTCTTGTGTTTCTTGGAACCGGTCATGTCATATGGAAAAAATCTGATTTTGATTGAGCTTATGAATGTTTCATGACAAATGGTTTTAATATCCCACAAAAGACCAACTTTCAAAGATTTCAGTAGATTTTGAAGCTCACTATTTTCAAGCAGGGACGACAGTCTCAGATACAGATGGTGATATGCATAGAAAATGATCTGTGCAGATGGTGATCTATGAAGATGTCAACTCCAGAGCTTAGACGATCATCTATAATTAGGACAGTGTCTGGATGTTTTGGACAAAAAAATTATTTTAGTGGATTTGTTCAATGGAAAGAACCAATTTCAGCATAATAAAACTAGAAAATAACCAGCATGTGTCTTGAAAACAATCCAACAAGGGTAAAGAAACCATGAGGGGTACAAGCAAGTGTGACAAAATTTGTTTGTTTGGAGGTTCTGTTCGTGTTCTAATATTGTCAATGTTCAAGCACTTCAAACACATTCTACCTAAGGAATTGGTGTATCATGAAAATATTTGCTCATAAAGCTTAGGCACACACACATGCGATAATCAGAATATGGTCATCACTGAGTACGCAATGGCTCCATTCATGATGTCGTATTAGCTGACTCTAAATGCTCAAGGTGGAAAAAATGTACGAGTAAACTTGGGCAAGTTACTATCTTCCTTGCACAAACATTATAACCTTTCAGGGGTGTTCCAGGTAGCTTCTATGCCTAGAGTGTTTAGTAAGGTTCTTTGTTCGATTGTATCCTCTATGTCAGTGCAAGCACAATTCAGGCGTATAGCCCCATAGAGTATCTTGACAAAAGTGGTCACATAAACGTGATTGAGACTATGAGGCCACACTTATGTTAGACGAGAGCCGAGTATAAGCTCAAATGCCAACCGAATCCTGAGGCTTTAACCCCAAGGAGTAAATTTGATTAACATGAGTTGGAGTGGTGTGACTTACACCTCATTCTCACGTGGGTCATTCCCGGGATATTTTTCCTCAACCGGCAACCCCAACTAAAGGATCAACTTGAAAAACATGGATTGGCGATGAAAGGGGTCTAGATTTCTGATTTTCCCTCAAGGCGAAAAGAGCATACTCTCCTACCCAATGTCATTTTCTCGCAAACATGCAAAACACTTGTTCTTTCCCAAAAGACTTATTTGTTTAACACAAAATAAACATGTCTAGGTTTTTGATCTTCCAAAAAGTAAGAGAGCATACTCCCCTAATGCTTACTTTGAATCATACAAATAAACTCTCTTAATTAATCTAGGTGCCTAAATAAAATATTATGCTAAAAGCACGATCGTTTAGTTGAATTCTTTCAAGGCAGCCTACAAGAACAAATGTAAGTAGTTTCATGTTTATGTCTTCTCCAATCATACTACAAGCACAAAAAGTCAGTAGTTTTGATGTCTGTCTTCAGGAACAGTGCTTCAAAACCTTGAAAAAGATTAGTAACCCTGCAATTTGCTAAAAAATATTGAATCACAGAAAATATGCATAGATGGAAAAGTACAGTCACAGACGGTAATCTACGCAGATGGTAAAGTTAGATCACCCACGATAGTCTGTGAAAAATAGAAACTGATACCTGTCAGAAGAGCCAAAAATCACAGACGGTAGTTTCAAAGCGCAGATGTCAATCTACAGAAATGGTAGGTAACCTTCATAGATGGCCAAACAAACACAGACAACCAGCTGATAAAAAGACTTATTAAACAAAAATATTTATTTCTTACTAATTTTGATAGCATTTAACTCCTAAAAATTGACACCTTGTCAGAAACCCGAGAGTTAGAAACTTCAAAATTCAGTAGAAAACATTTTAAAACAAGTTTCAAACTAAATATGTATTTGAACAAGTGGAGACGGCTATCTATCTGCACAGACATTAGATCTGCGCAAATGGTGATCTGCACAGATGATAGTCTATGAACGTGGATGGCCAAATCAGAGCAGAGACGGCTCTGCGTTAAAAAATTTCCAGAGTTACGAAAAAAATGTGAAATTTTTTAGAAAATGGAAGATTAAGGGACATGCATCCCACCAGGTGTGCCAAAATGTATATGCTAGAAATATACCTTTTGGGAGCATGCTCAGACATGCAAACGTTAGAGATATAAATCAATAAACTACACTAACATGTCTAAAAACATACTCTAAAACAAGACTTCCATCATAACCTCCGATGAGTTGAACAAGGGCACCCAATGCCTTGTTGATTTTCTCTTAGAGATGTATGTGGGTGTGCTCTCCCAACACAATATTAAAATCCCACTTGATTTTCTTTTTTACTATGGATTGAAACTATGATGAAACTAATGGATGTGAGGAAGAGCTCAAGAACAAGTATGAGGAACTTGTCTCAAGCCTTCACCAATGAAGATGAAGATGCAACACTAAGCTAGAATGATATGCAAGAGATAATAAAACTAGATTCATTCACCATTAATCCTAGCATGTGATTTCTAGATTCAACAATGAGCTAAAAGCATGAGAACATAGACATGAAATAAGAATTCTAAAGCTAAACTAGCATGATAACAATGCATAAAATGGAGATGATTTTCTCTTAGCAATGGCCTCTATTTATAGATTTTTGGGAGGAAGTAGAGGGATTGGATGAGGTGGAGCTCATGTGGCATCCACATAGGTTCCACATGAGGGACACATTATCCATGCAAGAGGCCCAGTTTTCTCACACATGTGTGAGAAACTTGTGATGTGATGGGTCAAAGTGTACTTAAAGTACACATGTGAAGGATCTTGTAAGATGTGTAAGAGTTTTAGTCCAATGAAACACTTTTAGAAAGTGTAAGAAAGTGTCATCAAGGTTGTAAGAAACCTTGTTGGCACCAAATTAGCATGATTTTGAAAAGTCAAATTTGGAAATTTGCTCACACATGTGTAAGCAAATAATTAGGACTAATATGTGTAGGAATCTTAAAATTAACCTTAGTTAATTAGTGAGTAGGTCTATTTGGTGAGAGTGGTGTGAGGTAGGGTAGGATCTAGGTTCAAATTAGTTTAATCTAAATTAAATTTAGATAAATTGTGGTTTAGTAGAATTAAGTCATGTGGAGGAGTAAATAAATTATAAATTTATTGAAAATGGATAAATGAGGGAAATGTATATAAATAAGATTTAATACATTAAAAGGGGGAATAATATTTAAATTAAGATTTAAATATTATGAAGGTGAATCATATTTAATTAAATAAATTAATTAAATAGATAGAATAATATAACAAATTTAATTAATTAAAATTAATTATAATGTTATAGGAATATTAATTAAATTAATATAAGGATGATTTTAGACGTCTACACTTATAACATGCGTTTTAGGGAAACCTCTAAAATTGACAATATCAACACCCACTACATGATCAGTCGCCACAATATCAACACATTTGTGGAACCATCCACATCTACATCAACGTTTATCAATCCAAACAATGATCAGTATGGTTGTTGACCAAGTCATTCATGTCAGTATGTTCTCAATTTATATTTCACGATTATGTTCTTATGCTACTCGAGGATACCGCCAAGTGGTAAGAGTGGCTAGGATGGATCATAATCTTGTTTTCTTTGTTTTTTGTTTATGGATTGCTTCAATGAAGGTCTGGGGAAATGATGTTTGGGGTGTCTAAGATAGGTATTGTCATTTCTGTGGTAGTCACACACACCTCAAATCCAAATATATGAATCCTAGGATAGAGTAAAATATTACTTGTTTTTTATTTGCTTGTTGTTCAAACATAGATTGTAATAGTGTTCAGATGGTCAATATCTAGAGGCTTTAGTATCAATTTTTCAAATAAGACACAGTGATGAGATTGTGGTAACAAATATCCTACAAAGACTCAGATTCATCGCTTTTGATAGTCGAATCCTGGTTTGCAACTAGTTAAGTCTTCACTTCTTACTAACTCATTCTTCTCACTAAATTTCTCCAGTAAGTCCAAACATTGCATTCACATACAAATCACTCATCCTTCATCAAAGTTTGCATACATTATTAATATTGCATGAGAAAAACACAAAAGCATAATTAAATTGCATACATCATCATTATGCATATAGAAATCATATCATCATTGCACACATCATCGTCATATAGAAATAGAACACTATCAATAAATTGATGCTCATTTGGCACAATTTCACTCAATTTCTTGAGAGGGCATCAAATCCATCTACTATCACCGGGGCAAGCTGGGGCAGGATCTAAATTAGACATTTTTTGACACAACGCTCAAAATCACATTGTATCAAAGAGGGGGGAAATGCAGACACCTAAAATTGTCCCATGCTTGCGAGTGCTCATTAATACTAATTTTCCTCTATTAGTTGAATAATTCTTTAATTATTTAATTAATTAACCTTAATTCTTCTAAATAATATTCTTCATCCTAATTCCTAACTAATCTAATCACTTCATCATATAATCACCTCCCCTAATATTAATTAAATAATTAAAATTTTTAATTAATTTACCTTTAATTAAATTATCTTTATCATTTAATTAAATTCAATTTCTATTATCCCACAATTTAAATAATTATTCCAAATTATTTACATTGACTAATTAATTTCCTCTATTAAATTAATTTAATTTTAATTTCCTCCAGATTCAAATTCATTATTCCTAATTTCATTCTAATTTCAGGCTAATTTCTATTTTAATTTTATTTAATTCAGAAATGCAGAAATAAAAAAAATCAAATCAAATTTCTAATTTTAAATATATCATGAAAATGCAAAAATCAAAAATCTTTTTCAAATTTGCATTAAATCATGAAAATCTATTGCATTTTTGGAAACTAATATCTTCCAAATCCTGAAAATATTCTATTTTCCATCATCTCATCTTTTTTTTTTTCCAAATTAGCTCACTGTTTTTTGAGTTCAAAATGGAAACAAATCCTCTTATCTCGTCTTGCAACTAGAATATTTCCTAAATTCTCTGAAAATCAACCAGTCTCTATTATTCTCAACCACTGATCTTGATTTTATTAAATTAATCTCAACTATTCATTTGAATTCAAATATCTATATAAACCCACCTCTAATCCCATTTTGAGGATCCAAATTATCAAGCAATTTCAGTGTTATCAAGCTATCATTCTATTTAAAATCTCTTTATCTCATTATCATATTCTCGAAGCTCTAAGTCGGGATGCTACAAAAATCAACTCTGAGTGCTAGATATCTCGTCCTGAAAGTGTGCAAAGAAACGATAGAAGGTAATAAGAAAGGTTTAGATAATTGTGTTTGATTTATTCATTTCATTTTTAGTTTCTTTACCTATTGCTTATCTTTTATCATTTATAGGGTAATTGATGGTTATTAGTAGTTTGACTTCTTTGATTATTTTGGTGCTACTAATCATTTGTTTAAGCCTTTTGTAGATTTCCCCTATACAATAGGAACTAGTTAAAATCCACTTATACACAAACTCTAGAATGAACTATTAAGTTGGAAAGATTATCTAAATTATGTTTGTGCTATATTAATCTACCAAATTGGGCCAAATTATATCTCAAAATTTATGAAATATCAAATTTAAACAAAGAATTTCAATTCATATAGAATAGTGTGAATAAGAGGACCCTTTAAATGGATCTTAATATTTAAATCTTGAAGGAACACTCATGCCCATCAATAACCAACACATTGTACTATAATACCGATGCAAGAGCATCTTGGGATCTTGGCAATCTTCCGTTAACAAAAAAGATTTCCTTATAGTTTCTTTGTTGTTCTGTTCCTGTTGGACAGTTTTGGTGTTTTAGGTGGTGGTCACTCATGTTGGCTCATTATATTATGTGATTAGATGGATTTTCTCAAGACACCTTAGTGAAGCTTTGTCTATGATTGCATCGTATTTTGTTCTATTTTGAGTAAGTTATCATAAGTTTGATTTGGTCCTATTTTTGTTCTTAGTCCTTGTTGGAGAGATCAAGTTGGCTTTGGATCCTGTGTTGGATCTATTGTGTGATCATTCTTTAATGTTTAGCACCTATCTGGGAGCAGTTTTCTACAATTGCATCTCTTTTGGTTCATGGTTGTTTGGATTCATCTTGAGGTTGTGGGTATCATGATCATTTTATGTTTAGACCGATCTAAGGGATTTATCATGCGATTGGTGATCGTTGGATCTTAACATGTGCAGTTGTGGGTCATGATTGTTGGATTTCATATGGACCTATATTTATGATCGTGCATCCTTATGTTCTATTTATGGTGATCGGTGTTTCACATTTTGGGTCCTATCATAAATGTTGGTACATGTTTCCTTTTTGTAATTCTTTGTTTGGCTGACCTATTGGTGGAAATGTATAAATTTAATGTATCGATGTATCTTAGGGTAGCATCAAGGAGAGAGAGGGAGTAGTATCAAAGTGGATGATAGTTCTGAGATGTAGGAGATCAGAATTTAGGATCTAAGAGTGATTTTGTAGTGGGTCATAACTAGGAAGGCCTTATAGCCTGACATATTTGAAGCCAATTTGGTGTAAAATTCTTGTTGGTGACAATAAAAGCTATTATGTTTGATTCTTATCACTGTGTTTCTTTTTTATTTCCACTATGTTGATCCAGGTTGCAAGGTTGGACATCTCCTTTGGAGATTCCTCCTTCCTTGACTACATCAAATGGTATCAAAGCAATTTTCGATCTTGTGGTGGTAGTAATCTGAGATCCTGGACTTGTGAAGTTCCTAGGGTGTTGTTTGTGAGGTGGTTGAGACTAGATCTGGATCACATGAATGAAGGACTTACATAAGAGTGGTTGGATTGGGATTTCTGTGGAAGGTTGATTTTCTATGTTGATATGAGTTTAATGGAGTGTGTGATAGTTTATTGTTTTTTCCTAAGCTTGTGATCCTATGGAGGGATTGTTGAAGGTTGGAAGAATGTAGATCTGACCTATGACAGCAGAGGATTTGTGCTAGGATGGATCAGAGAGTAGTTTTTTATGATTGTGAAGCTTGGAATGGGTTGAGTTCCCTGAGATATCATGTTGGTGGATAGATCATTGGTTTGAGGTAGGATGAGAGCATGTTCAATAGATTGTCGAGTGAGAGGCAATTGAGATCTTGTAGTCAGTTCGCCGAGCAGAGGTAGTTGCACCTTGTGAAAGGAGAGAGGTAATTGGATAGGATGAGCCATAGAAGTGTGAAGATAATTTTTCAAGACCTTAGGGTTGAGTTGAGGTCTTAGATTTGTAATGCTTTGGTTGGTTTGAGGAGGAATCTTGAACTTGAGAGTGAGTGTGAAGAAGCTACCGAATAGCTGAAGAGGTTGAGTTGGTATCTACCGGTTAAGAGGTGGATTGTTTGGCCTATGAGGAGTGTTCAAAGGAGGAGAAATCAATTTAGGGTTACTACTAAGATTGAGGTTAAGCTTGATGAGGTATGTACACCAGTGAAAGTTTTGACTGAGATTGAGTAGGATAAGGTAGATCTGGTTATGGGTGAATTTCATAAGTTGTTGCTTGGATCTAATGAGCTAGTTGGGGAATGTCTTGTTATAGAGGAGGATAGTGAGATTTCTGATATTGAAGAATTTGAGGTTACTAAAGTTGGAATTGAGATTCCTTTGGCTGAATCTGATGACCTTGTTGGAGTGGTTGTTGAGTCTAATGTTGTTTACAGTATGGGTGTTACTGTTGATGAGATTAGTGAGTATGAGAGGTATTGTGATAAGACTCTTAGTTGTGATTATGTGCATGATATTTATGGAGAGTTGTAGATTGATTTCTTTCAGTTGAGTGTTAATTTGTTGCAGAGATTACCTAGAGGGTGTGAGAGAGGAGACATGTGGTTCTTTCTTGATGTTGATTCTAACTAGATTAATTGCGTGGAAGAGGATGTTGTCTCTTGTGTTGCAGTGCAGGTGTGGAAAGATGGATTGTGTTTCTTTGACAAAGATGAGTACTTGAGCATGAGGATGGATATGCTGAGAGTGAAGATAAAGACTGATATGAGGAAAAAGTTATCGATGATGATGAAGATGGATGAATTGATGAAGGATAAAGGTGGTGGATTTAGTGATGTTATTGATTTCCTGATTGTCAATGGACTGATGACAGAGGGTGTTTAGATGTGTCATGAGTATGGGAATGAGTGGATGGTGATAAGTGGGTTTGTGAACAAGAGTGCAGATCTTGAGTTTAGTTTTGTTGTTGATCAGTTTGGTTTTGTCAGAGAGTTGGTTATCTGGTTTGATTTGGTGCTAAGGAAGTGCAATTTAGATTAGAGAGGTCTGAGATTTTGTGTGTACCGGTTCATATTCTTAACCATGAGGGTTGGGAAGCCTAAAGTCAAAATGAAATATTTTTTTCCAGTTGTGGATTTCTTTTATAACTCCAAAGTGAGAGACTAACTTTTTTTTAACCTCGGGTGTCTGATGCAGGAGCATCTTGGGATCTTGGCAATATTGCATCAACCAAAAAGATTTCCTTTTAGTTTCTTTGTTGGTATGTTCCTGTTGGGCAGTTTTGGTGTTTTAGGTGGTGGTCACTCCTGTTGGCTCATTATCTTATACGATCAAATGAGTTTGTTCAAGACACCTTGGTGAAGCTTTGTCTATGATCGCATCATGTTTCGATCTGATTCAAATAAGGTATCCTAAGTTTGGTCTGGTCTTATTTTTGTTGTTATTCCCTGTTGGAGAGATCGAGTTAGCTTTGGATCCTGTGTTGGATCTAGCATGTGTGATCATTCTTTAATGTTTAGCACCTATCTAGGAGCAGTTTTCTATGATTGCATCTCTTTTGGTTTGTGGTTGTTTGGCTTCATCTTGTGGCTGTGGGTATTGTGATCATTTCCCATTTAGACTGATCTAAGGGATTTATCATGTGGTTGGTGATGGTTAGATCTTAACGTGTGCGGTCGTGGATCGTGATTGTTGGAATTTGTGTGGACCTATATTTATGATCGTGCATCCTTATGTTCTATTTATGGTGATCAATGTTTCACATTTTGGGTCATGTCCTAAATGTTGTTACAGGTTTCCTTTTTGTAATTCTTTGTTTGGCTTACCTGTTGGTGGCAATGTATAAATGTAATGTATCGATGTATCTTAGCATAGCATTGAGGAGAGAGAGGGAGTAGAATCCAAAGGGATGATAGGTCTGAGATGTAGCATATTAGAATGTAGGATCTGAGAGTGATTTTTTAGTGGGTCGTAACTGGGAAGGCCTTACAACCCGACATGTTTGAAGCCAATTTGGTGTAAAATTATTATTGATGACAATAAAAGTTGTTATGTTTGATTCTTACACTATGTTTTTTTTCTATTTCCGTTGTGTTGATTCAGGCTGCAAGGTTGGACATCTCCTTTGGGGATTTCTCCTTCCTTGACTGCATCAAATACAACTTGAGCATGATCAAAATATTTAAACATACAAGAAACATATTTTTTCCCAATCATCTTATTATTTTACTCTCTCAACCCTTTTTTAATTTACTTTTGTCAATCTATAAAACTTAGATTTTGTAAGAACCTTCCTTAGAAATAAATAACAATATAAATTTAGAATTCTACTATAAAATTTACTTAAACATCAAATAGTAAAAACCTATACTTTACCTAAATTTTTAATCTTTCATTTTGAACTAGGTGTTTGCTATTTCTTTTTAATCCACATTTTTAACATATTGTTCATAGTAATTCTTACACTATGTTTTTTTGTTATTTCCGTTGTGTTGATTGAGCATGATCAACATATTTAAACATACAAGAAACATATTTTTTCCCAATCATCTTATTATTTTACTCTCTCAACCCTTTTTTAATTTACTTTTGTCAATCTATAAAACTTAGATTTTGTAAGAACCTTCCTTAGAAATAA
>MU224482.1:2062519-2111890 GCA_018584345.1 Thuja plicata | reverse complement strand
AAGGCTCACTTCAGAAGAGTGAAAATTTGGGGTACCGGTCCCAGTGGTTTTTCCCTTAACAGGGTTTCCACATTAAAAATCCATGTGTTATGTGTGTATGATTCATTTCTTTACTGTTTTGTATCTTGCATAGTTAATTCTAGATTGATCAGTATACTCTGCATATTTACTGTGTTTCGGTAAATAAGTGACTTCTTATCGGTAAACATACAAAAGAAGGTTTAACAGAGAAATCTGACAAGTAGTAAGTTGATATAAGTATTTCATGGTATTCAACTTGTAGGACAGAAGATAACTTGAGATATAATTTGTGGTTATAGGTTTGAAGGGTTGATTTAAGGATTAATTTTTGAGGCCACTGATTCACCCCCCCCCTCCCCCTCAGTTATTACTAACAACAAACTACATGTCCTAATGCACTCTGGATATTAAGCAATGTATTTCCTTTGAGTTTCCATTTAGGGAGATTCTCCCAAGTCCTTGCATGCCCTTTATTTATGCTAACCTAAGAAACATCTCGTGCTTTCCAAAGGCGGATTGCTTTCTTTTGACTTCTATCCACCCATGCTCAGCATGAGGGAGTGCCATGATTTTTTGGTCACCAAATAAGAAGAGATTCATTTCCATCCTAGATCCATGAAGCTGATTAGTAGTATCCTCAATATTTGAAGGAACAATGGGCCTGAACTTGAAGATTGAGAGATGTTGACATTTTTGGAGAGCAGATCCTTATATGAACACTCAACAATAGAAGAGATGGAAAAGGAGTCCTTTCAAGAAGAATGCATCTTGCATCCACCCTATCCCACCGAATCTAGAGGAGAGGCATTCAAGGAAACAAACATTATCCCCTAAGAATAAAAAAGGGGATTCACTATATAAAATTTTGGAAGAACATCAACCCACCAAGATTGATTCTCAACCTTAATCTTGGATCTAGAACACCTATTGACCATTTTCCCAACCTCGAAGGATCTTATATATCTTAAAGAAAAGCCTTCATAATCTAAAGGTTATGTCTAAGTGTTATCGTTGATCTTGAAGGTAATATCTACTGCGAGATCCATTGAGATGTCCATATCCACAAGAATGTGTGTAAATATAGTGTGTGAGAAGTAGGTTGTATTTGAATCCATGGCCAAAAAATTTCCCAGAGAGGCCCCAATAGCATTGAAGCAACCCTCAAACAAAAACTGAAGTGAAAGGTTTGGGAGCTAAACCCAGACAAGTTTCACTGCAAAGGATTCTTGAGAGGGTTGAAATTCGGGTACCAGGGTTTGGGGAGGAGAAAAATTTGACCCCAGTCTCATCATTCCCAAAGGATGGAGTACCGATCTAGTTTCTTGACAAACACCACAATGAAAAATCCTTGTGCACAAGGATAAACCTCTACATTTTGTTTAAGCATTGGTTGCCAAGCTCGAGTGATCCAATTGTGTAGATCTTCTAACTTTGGCCATAATCCATTGAATTGACCAATCAAACCATTAGTTGTATAGAACTACTCTCCTTTTGTAACACCTTTTTTCAAATCCTCAAAAAAAACTAATATGGGAGAGGATGAAGCTCGTTTAATGGGGGTTTATTTATAGATGGGAGCCCCTTGCAACAAACCTCCCATTCATGGAGAGAAAGATCCACAACCGTGTCAGGAAGTAGAATCCTTTGTAGAGGCATGTGGAGTTGGGCATATATTTAGAGACCCTCCCTTCAGAGATTTGCATAGCCCAGATTTGGGCTCTTTAGGCATAGGCGCCCTAGGGACATCACCTGGAAACAAAATATCAGAGCCTCTTAAACGATTTCATGTCTGTAGTCACAAGTCTATTCCTGTAAGAGTGCCAGATTTGGCAATTTCTAAAAATGAAACCCTAATTCCATTTGGAACCTTTGTAAATGATGAAGTGATGATCCCAAAGGTTGTTTGGGGGGCAAATTTCATCGATCTATCCAACAACTTAGCCCCTTCCTTAAGGTGACACAAATTTGCATGGATTTTTTATACGATTGGGGAGGAAGCTGAAACATTGGAAAGCCCCATTGAAACACCATTTGAAATGTTGAAAGTGCGGGAGGAATTGGTGGGAGTGCCAACCAAAGAGGAGCTTGGAGAATGGACATCACATGTAGCAAAGTAGAACTTTTGAGAAGAAACCCTATTCAAGCACAAAACAAGAGATTTCAGGAGCGTCGTGTTTTTAAACAATAAATTTTGAGCTATTTTTTTATAAAGTAGAACAATTCTTAAGTAAATAAAATAATTCAAGATTGATATTTCTTGACTCCTTTTAGATAGATATATTTAAGATATCTATATTAGTTCTCATTTAGCTAATATAAATTAAATTTAAGAAAATTTTGTTTTTTTCTTTTGTTTGAGGGTTTCATTAAATTAGACAATAGATATCAATAAAAAAACACAAAAATATTTATAAAACTCAACTATTATGATGTTAAGAATAAAAAATAAAATAGTATTATAGAATATATTATTTTATATTAATGAAAGCTATCGTACTACTCATTAAAAAAATTATAACATATAATACTATAAAATAAGTTATTAATAAAACTTAAATATTATATTTTTTTAATTAAAATATATATAATTTCTATCAACTATTTAAATAAAACTAAATTTTAAAAAATATTGTAATTACAAAACATTTATATAATTGTCTCTTTCATATTTACTTTCAATACATTTCAAAATTAAATAAATTATTATTTATTAAGTTTGGTTACTATTTACTAAATATTTGTTCTGATTTTTAAAATCAGTATTTATCACAAAATAATTGCTTATCCACTTCCCGTTTTCAAGGGTTAGGTAATGAATTTGGTATTAGATTGAGAAGTAGAAAACACGCTATGATAATTTGTCCACAAAATATGATATTCAAGTATTAAATGATTATGGTGGGAAACTTTTGTGCATGAAGACTTTCTAGGAATGATTATGGGGTCAAACCACTTAATAAAATAAAGTATGACAAGTAGCCAAATTTAAGGTATTTAATCTAATTCAAATCTTTTCCTCCAAATGCCACTCAAACAATATTCCCAAAAAATAAAAAATTCCCACATAACTAAAATCATGTTTATGGTTGCTCGCTAACCTTTTGCTAAGGAAAACTTGTTTATGATAAAGATTTCATTCAAGTCAAAATAGACAATTCTAAACAAACTTCTAGGGGGGTTTGTTGACTCATATTCAGATATGAATAAAAGAATAATAAAGTCAGTCACATTAATCTTCTATTACAACCCATTTCTTCACATGTGTTGAAATAGTCTCAATTGGTGTTATTCCACATTTAAGGTTCTTTCACAACTATGGACCATATTTATGTCAAAGTTAATAGATGATTCTAGAATCTTGTATCTAAATATTATTTTCTCTCTCATGCAATGAGATTGATATCTTGGATTTTCATAAGTTAATTTTTGAGAGTGGTGCTATAGTTTGTGTGGTTATTGGACCTTGGATATTTATTTAGGGGAGTTTGTGTGGTTCTTGTGAGATAGAGCAGTTTTAATAGTTATGTGTTTGATATGTGTAAGAGAAATTCAAATCTTTTTTAAAAATTGTTATATTATATAAATGTTAGTATTTATGTTTTTATATAGTTTATTATAATAATATGAGTAAGCATACATTTAAATTATAAGTTACTAGATTTGGTTGAGCGGTCGCATGCAAGGGGATCCCATTTGTCAAAATTATCAAGATGTCAAACCTAACTCGAATGTATCTTCAGGGGTTTGAACCTTAGTGGATATATTTTTTTATCACATACAATCATTCTCATAAATTATCTTCAACCAATAAACCTAAAATCATTTGGCAAGAAAAAAAAAACTTTAAAAAATCCTAAATTTAATTTAGATAGGTTGCATAAATAAGCAATAATCAATCTAGATTTGTCATTCATGACCATATTAATCATCTTTTGTATGTCTTTCTTTCCCCCAATATCCACATTTATTTTTTATTTATTTGGAGTGGTAGAGTTTTAGGTGACTCTACAACACCCCCACGATCAAAGAAAAACTAGGATAGCTTCCACAAGAGAATGAAAAGAAGATTGCATCATAATGCACAAATAATGATATCGCAAATGGACATGAAAATGTACATACTGAACCTTGCTTATAAAGGCATGGTGACTATGGAGGATTAGACAAGATGTTGACAAGTGTCTTAATCCTATGCAATGCATAAGCTATCAATGGACATGAAAATGTACATAGTGAACCTTGCTTATAAAGGCAAGGTGAGTATGGAGGATTAGACAAGATGTTGAAAAGTGTCTTACTCCTATGCAATGCACAACCTATCACTCACATATGGTGGAAAAGTGATAGTGTGATAAGATCACTATGTTGGCATAACTGATGCAGAGCTTGATTGAGTATTGATTGGTATAGGTTTGGTGACAGGAAGATCATTTATTGTGTTGTCATTGATGTCAACTTGGTGTTGTATTTGTTGACTGTGTTCATGAGGTGCTACTAACTATTTGTGCAGATAAATTTTGTGTTTCAGAGGAATTGGAGTGTGCGATCATTGTTGGAAACTCAAGGATGTCTCTAGATGCATTTTGTATGATAGTGTATGCTGGAAACAACAATGGAGCAAGTTATTATCGATTGAAGAGCAACATGGAAGACAGAAGAATAGACAATGATAGACAGTGAATGATTTGATTGTTATACCAAATCAGTATGGATCCAAGTGTTGTGGTTATGATTTGATTATCTTGACTAGGGTAGGTCATTGATACTATGATCGCTACATGATTGGAGTATTGCAAGACATCATTTCAGTTGATAGAATATCATTATGTGTAAGATAGAAAAATGTTTGAACCGGTTTGAACAGTTGGTGTTAGATTGGTGACCGGTGATGATGCGATCAGTTTCAATGGATATTTTTGTGATCCAGGTGTCAAGGTGACATGGCATAACAAATTTGTAATGATGATTTTCTATTTCATTGTTCGAGGTGATCGGATCTATCAAGTTTGGAAGCTTTTTGGGCAAGTCAAATAAAGTTTAATTGTTCTTGTTTTAAATCGATGTGCAGTGAATCTTGTGGTCGACTTGAATTTGTAATTGAATGTTCTAGATTGATAATATGTTTTAGGGTTTAAGGATCAAGCGAGAATGATTGTAAAAAATGAAATTCAAATGCAATACATTTTTTAAGTTTGTTAATTCCCTAATGAGCATGTAATGTATTTATATGTAAAATGATGAATTATGCAAGTGTAGATCGTGGATGCAAAGGTGTGGTTGAGTGAAGAGAGAAGATTGTCTACAAGATGCAGAAGTGTTGCGCTTAATTGGATCTAAACAAGCAGAGGAGTGCTACACACAAATCATTGTACTTGTTGAATTCTAATAGGTTCTATTATGCCCTGCATACCCGTCCCTACATTTTGTGTGCAAAATGTCGGGTCCTCTTTTTCGCTTTGGCTTTTGCCTTGTTTTCCTTGTTTTTCTCTTGTTTCTTCTCCGGGTTTTCCTTCCCTCGAGGTTTGGTTTCTTTTGCTTTGTCTTTCGTGTCTTCAGGACCCGGTCCCGGAGTTGGTTCTTTCTTTTCCAGAACTGGATTCCGGACTCCAGGATTCTCCGCCACGATGTCTTCTTCTCATAAGGAGGCATGGTCACGTGGAATCCATGAGCCCGGAGTCCAGAGGTTTTCTTATTCCGAAGTTTGTGGGGAAAAGGGTAACTTACTTTTAACATGAGTATAAATAGAAATTACTGGCCACTTTTACAGTTACCGCGATTAAAAACACTTATGCTCAGAGCGATCCTCAAGCGATTAAATAGCGATCAAATGACGATTAAACTGTGATTACCCTGTGCTTAGTGTGTTGTTATCCATTGCTTCGAGGTGCTTGTTCGTGGTCATTTAAAGGTAGAGCTCATTGCAGGAGAGCTCCTAGTGTTCTCTTTCCCCACTCTTCTGCTGATTTTCAGGTAGGTCCTTTGGTTCTTTGTTGTTTCTGCATTTCTTGTTGTTTCTATTTTTGTTCTCTAGTTTTTTTTTTTGTTTTGTGTTATTTCGCTTTGTCCTGTTGGTTTTTGTTTGTTTGGTCTGCCTCCCGTTGGTGGGTTGGCACCGCCAGAGGGTTGTCCTCCCTCTGTGCGATTGTAGATTAGTGTAAATAATGTATAGTGCCTTGGGTTAGTTTGTGTCCCTGTAAATATTTGTATATTTCTATATATTTTGTGTATATCTATTTTGGCCCTCGGTCCTCTGCATGTTTATGCAAGTATATATTCTATATATCCCTCCGAGCTCGCGAGTTCCTCATGCTCTATCGCCCCATGAGACCGATTTCATTGAGACGGAGTCACCATGGTTCAAACTTGACACCTTGCTGGTTTGAGCCATGGCAACTTTCTCTCTCCTCTGTCTTGTCGCATCGATGGCAGGATTAGTTTCCCACGAGTGAGAATTCAAATATGTCCTATCTAGCATTCATTTTTTCCCCGTGTTGCCACTTGCCTTAATTGATGCTTTCAATGCCTTTACGGCGCCTGCCATGTAATCACGTACCAACCCACGTCAGCCAAATTAGGTTTCCCATCAATCACATCAACACGACAACGGCCATTTTGTCTGGACTCTGGGCCTCTGCTGCCCTATCTTGTATTTCCACCTGTCAGTAGATCCAGACACCCCGGGATTTAACTCACATTTATTTCAAGTATTCTGGGATTATTTTGATGAACGTAACATTTGTTGGACAGGTATAGTGGGGTGATGATGTTCCGGAACTTTAGTGTTCTTTATATATGTATCATGTTCTAATGGTTTTCAGGTCTTGCAGGTTGTGGATAAATTGATCAAAGATGTTTGATGTTATTTCCTCTCCTAATAGTCTGAAACTACCTACCACTTCTACCCAGGCAGCCACGAAGACAAATATGGAAAGAATGCTAGCGAAGCTTCCCCTAACCTCCAAGTATCTGAGGGAGGGAGCTATTGTAGGGTCCAAGGTGGACTCCAAAGTCCAGGAAATAATAGATATGGACCCTGGAACTTGAGCCAAATTGTAGGGTCTAATCCAGACCATTTATAGGTTAAAGGCCAAGGGGGAAAAAGTGGCCACTTGCTTGGCCGCCTCTGGCATCATAAAGGCGGCAAACTTTCCATGTTCGGTGTAGTCACTGGAATTAATAAAGCAGCTGGAAATACTATACAATGCGCCTACTCACACAGTCCTGCTTCTAGATCCCTGGCCACTACAATACCCCACCACAATCGTCACCTTGGACACTCCAACATTTGCTTCCGAGTTGGGGATTCCTCAATTCAAAGGGTCCACCATCGTCACCCGGGTCGACTCACTAAAGGAATTCAGTGAAGCTGAGGGCATTTCCCGGAAACACCTCACAAGTCAATGGCTGAAGTCTCCAAAGTGAGACCACAAAAGAATGAAGTTGGAAATTCCCCACGGGGATTTCAAGGAGCCCATTTGAGTGGGCATCATATTTTTATGCAGGATCTTCGGATGGCCCCACGCCCAGGAATTCTCGGCATGGATGTACTATTTTCTATACTACATCACAACCCACAACCGGACCTTCAACTGGGCAGCTATCATGGCCAACCATGTGGATACGCAGATGAGGACCATCGCCCAGACCTCTCAGTTTTATATGGCTTCATATGTGTTGTGGGTGTTAGCACAACAAAGACCGGCTTTTCTCAGTTTGGGCATAGTTGGAGAGCTTGGAAATGGGTCGGGACAAGTCACACCGTTGGGATCATTATCCATAGTTACAGTGGGAGCTTAGTTTCCAAAATTTCTATCAGGTAAATGATGCTTTCATTTACAAAAACATTTTAACACTTACTCGGGATTCTGGGTACCGCCTCTCACAGGCGGCAATGACTTTGGTCAGCTCCTATGGCCAGTATTTTATTCAGTTGCAGCATCACACCTACATTAGGGTGACAAGCTTCAGTGGGAAGCCCTATCTTCTTCCCTGGTATTGTTGGGACAGAATTATTCTCTTAGAATTCTGTCAGCAGATGATGGATCTGCACACCTTCTTCACATTGAAGAAGGTCATCAACGTCCTATTCCCTTTCTCTTGTGGGAATTACACATGCAGCCTCACCACAGCCTGAGAGGCAGACAATGAATTAAAGAGCTTGGGGCTGGTGGAATTCCACCATGCATGGAAAAATTATGATCCCCGTGGCAAGATTTCCACAGCACTACCTCGGGATTCCGAGCCGCATGAAGTGGACATTGAGGACTTCTGGGCGGACTGCCAGGATAGTTTTGATCTGCGGGCCTGAAAGAATACAAGGATGAGAAAGGGGCTCATGAAATCACTAAACGTTTAGACCTTCCAAAAGGGATTTAAGGATGACAGGCTGCTGGAGGATCCAGCATACAAAGGACAAGGGCTAGACAAAAATGATCTTCCTCCGGTGGACTGGGCCACCCTGGAGGATCTAACTATTGAAGGGGTAAGTAACCCCATTTTCGAGGCAAGTCACCAGTACTTCACCTAGGTGTGTCCTAAAAGCACCATAAAGAAATCAATAGTCAAGAAGACCATCCCTTCTTCAGCCGGCGCCAGACCTTCTTCACCTGTCGCGGCTGCTGAAGCAAGCACGAGTAGAGGGAAAGGGAAGGAGGGTGCCCCGATTCCCAAGGCACCTCCCCAGGTTCCTACACTTTTGATGGCCCACCTACATCAACAAATGGAGTCGGCAAAGCTGACCAGTCAACAACTTAGCATGCAGATATCCATCGGTCTCCCTATAACTCCAATGGCAATCGCTCACCCGGCGGGGTCCTCCTCGTTGGCAGCCATGATGACCGAACAGAATTTTGCCGAGGCAAAGTCTACCAGCATTCTGGATACTGTGGCTTCACTTATAAGGAAGAAGAAGAAGGTGACACCTACACCCAGTGCAGCCACCAATCCTGATATGCCAGTAATGCCCCCAGTAGATGTAAGTCCAGACTCTCCTGAACTCAAAGATATCTCAGACTCCTCACCCCCGCACGATGATTTTGACAACACCTTCTTAGCGGAGGAGCTCCTAGAGATTCTGCATGGTATTGGCCATGTGGTGGAAGAAATTACAGCTCAGGACAAAGAAGAAATTCCCATAGAGAAGGATACATCAGAGCAAGAGGCTCGGAAAGAAGTACAAACAAAACCTGAGCAGGAGAGGATACTGGTCTAGGAGACCGAGAATGCACCAAGGAAGCCCACAAATGTGCAACTAATGGTCAAAGAACCCAGACCCAAGGAAACAACCATACCTCCAACCATCATGATTCAAATGCCTTTGGTAACTCTGGGTGACCAAGTGCCTCGGAGCACTTTTAGTAAGGTAGTAATGGTGGTCGCCTTATTAAATATTGGCCAGAGATCTCACCCACCTCCGAAGGATATTCCAATGGAGGAGAATGCTCCAATAAATGAAGCCAATGTGGCCCAGGAGCAATAGTAGCAAATAGACCAGGAAGTCCTGGATAAAGAAAATGAAGAAATAACTGGCACTAGGAGGGACAAAGTCCCTAGAAATACAGAAGAGATTGAGGCCAGAGAGAAGGCTTTGGATGGTGCAACAAAAGATGCCAATATGGCAGAAAACATTGAGGGTTTTGAAGAATAGCAAACAAAAAAAGAACAAGAAGAACCGGAATGAGAGGTGGATAAAGAGCCCGAAGATAATGTACATTCCAGGAACGCACCACCAGATTCTGAAAGGAATCCTGATGAACAGGTATTGATAGCGAGGCCACCCCAGCCGCCCCAATGGCTGGTGGAATCCAAGAAGAGGAAAGCCCCGGCGGTGGCCACAAGAACTCCACTCTCGTTGGTTGAAATGATGGCCAGAAGGACAGAGGCTAAGAAGCCCAAGAAAGCGCAGGCAATCCATACTCTCCAGACTCGTCCCACAGGTATTACTATTGCGACCATCACAAAACCCCCGCTTGATGCAGATGCAGTGGTCGTGAGGCCCGAAGACTACAGTATAGCAGAGGTAGAATTGGGGAAGAGGGATAAGCAAGGAAAATTGGACTTTCTAAAAGAAGCCACCAAGGCGATAGAAGCCAAGTACCTCAAACAGGGCCAGAAGTTGCAAGAGGAAAGGGAAACAAATGCCAACCTCCTTGCGCTTCTGGCAGAACTCACACGGCCCTTGTCAGAAGTCCACTCTGGAACCCCATCCTTTGGATTTTTGCTTACATAGGGCGACGTGGATTCTCTGTGGATAATGAAGAAAAAGGCACAAGCTGTGGATGGGTGGGCCACCGAGCAGGTGACCGCAATGAGACAATTTTTGGTGGCGTCCCTCCCAGACCTTTACCAGGTCAATTCTCTCCTCAACTAGGGAAAAGGCTCCACTATTATATGAGAACAAGATCTAGCCAAGTATGAAAAATGGAAGGCTAGGCTAGAAGAGATCCGCAACATCGGCGAAGAAGTCACCATAGAGTCTAGAATTTTTGGAGATGAATCGTTTGATTCCCTCCAGGCCCAGTACTCCAGACTTGTCCTCAAGATTGAGGTGTGCAAGGAACTGGTTAAGGCCCTGAAAGAGAAGGTGACAGCAGCCCAATATCCCTTGGGCTTATTTAAAACATTCGTGGCTGGGGTATCGCAAGTTGATCCCTTCACCGCCGACACATGTACCCCAGAGGAGTATGTCCTCAGCAAGTTTGATGAATGAATGGAGTCCCTGTATCTGCCTGCCAGAGATTTTGACCAAGGCAGGCTATCTAGGTTGTCTAAAACAATGATCCGATCACATGACGCCATCAAGATGGTGGATGAATTCCAGGATGGGGCCAAAGAAGTTGAGGAGGCAGTGGAGGCTATTTGCAGCCAGTGGGATAGCATCAAAGATGTTGATGAAGAAAGCATAGGCCAAGTGTTAGGGACTTGGAAAAAATCATGAGGAATAATAAGGGCCTCCAGATTCTGGAGATGTCCACACAAGATGTGTTTTTGTATTCATTCATTCTTTTGGAATGCGGGTTCCTGGATCCTAAAATTCTGGATCTTACATTTTTGTATTCTTTAAAGTGACCCATGTCTCAGTTCCCAAGGCCGACCGGTCACTTTCAAGGTAGTTAATAAGCTTGTCAGAGGGTAGGTAACTGCAACAAGGCACGTCGGCTTGACAAGAGGTTTTCTGACAAATGGTCTTCCCGAGGTGCTGCTTCAATGTTACACCTAGCGCATCGAAGGCAGGGCGCCGCTTTCCCATTTATGAGGCATGTAGCCTCGATCCCTGGGGGATCAGATTCTTCCCTCTCATCCTGGCTCTATTCTCGAGGCTAATTCTTCCACTCCACTTTTCTTGTCTTATTCTTCTGACATGTCAGACCTTCTCCGTCTCGAGGTCTTTTGTAGCGTGGTGCAGGTAGTACTGACCACCAAAAATAGTATTATATTTTAAAGTGTAAAATAAGTTAGGTTTAGGTTTAGGTCAAGTGATGTGTATAAATAATAAGTCCGACCTCATTCCAAGGGTCGATGAAATTGATGATTTTTCATACCATAGCTAATTGCAATCTGGTTTTCTCAATTCTTAGTTGCAGAGCTCAATGCTCCATAGTTTTAAGCTTTCAGTAGTTAAATGCTCCCTTAGAGCCATCATTGTACCATGCACTAGTGCTAGCTGGAAGAGATGTTAATGAAGAAGGAAGAGTTCTCTCAATAATGTTGTTGGCATTCTGTCTTCTGGGTTAACAATATTTTATGCTTTGTGTTCTTCATGTCCTTTTCTATGATACTTAAAGTAGATTAACGACCTCTTTTCCTTTGCTACTGATAAAATATGAACTGATGGTTGTATATTTCTTTGATATTTAGTGTAGTGTGTTAGAGCATTGTTGATGTCTTGAACATTTAGTATAACTATAGGTAGATGAAATCTTTCTAACTCTACAATATCTTTTGAAGTTTATTTGTTAAATGAGCGCGTGCTTGTAGGAAACCCCACTTACGTGAATCTCTAGGATAACCAGCTATCCCCCTCAAACAAAATAGTCACATCTCCCAACCGAGCCACACACCATCGAGACCCAACCCTCACCTGCTTGGAGGCTCGGGGAATCTCATTTCCCCGAACAACCTTTACAGGCAAAGTTGCCTGGTACCCCGGTACCCGGTGACAACTTACCCCTGTTGGCTGACCTGGTCACAAAGTCCCGTCAATAGGTTCTACAAGAAAATTCCCTAACCAGGTAGATCCTAATAGGTCTTGTTCAATAAATACTTTAACTAGGTGGTTCTTTAATTAGGTTTTAAATCCTTTAACAAGGTTACTTCTAACAGGGTAAAGCTCCTAATAGGGATAGAGGCAAATCCCTTGACCGGGTGACTCCTAACAAGGTTTTCTCCTAACAGGGCATCATTGTAAGCTCCTAACAGGGCTAGGACTTTAACAGCACGCATTTGAGAAGAGGGCAAATACTTTTTGGTACTAATTCCCACAGTGTTTTTTCCCTCTAACCAAGGGTTTCCATGATAAAAATACTGGTGTCACTTTGTTTCATGTTTGCATGTTGATTTGTTCACTTTGTTTATTGTTGCATAAGGTTTAAAGTTGATGAATTTTGTTAATGTGTTGAATGAATTGGGAAAATTACTAATCTGATAGATTACCGATTCACCCCCTCTCAGTAATCTTGGACCTTGTAGTATTAGCAATTAGTATCAGAGCCTTGGTCCTCTTTGTGGTAAGCTTAATAGCTTTAGGAAAAGATCCAATGATGAAGAAGGAAGGTCCTAAGTTTACAAGAGACAACTACACAATATAGAGCGACATGATGAAGATCTATCTGAAAGGCATGGGGCCATAGTTCTGGAATCATCTGGTAATAAAATATACAGTTCCTATGGGGACTCTTATTGCAGATCAATTTAAAGAGCAATAGGAGAACATACAAGCATTGGAGGCTATAGTAAGTACTCTATCTGATACTGAATATATTGATGTACATGGACTTGAGAATACTTATGAGGTTTGGGAAAAGTTAAAGCTAAGATATGGTGGATACATACATGTGCAAAAACCTAGGGTAGATAGTTTCAAGGGAAAATATGGTGACATAAAAATGGTGCAAGGTGAGAATATTTCTCAATATGGTTAAAGGATAAAGGAATTAGTTGGTTCTATCAAATTTATCAGTGGTAACATTGAAGAAGGTGATGTGGTAACTAAAATGTTGAGAACCTTGCTACCTGTTTATGCCATAAGAGTTTATGTTATACAAGAATTGAGGACATTTTATACTCTTTTTGTTGATGGATTAATTGATAAGCTCAATGCTTTTGAATTAAGTAACTACGATAACATTATGCCTAAAGTTGAAGAATCTTGTAAGGCCTCTTTGTCATTAGAAAATTACAAAAGAAGGGAAAAAATATAAGTCATGAATCAATATACATGTCAAGTTATTCCAGGTAACTTGAATCTATCTTGGATGAAGAGGAAAAAAAAAAAGAACTTGAAGTATTACTTGCAAGAAGACTACCTACAGGTACTGGTAAGTATAAAGGCAAGCTACCTTTGAATTTTTTTTCATGTAACAAGATAGGACATATTTCTGCCATGTATCCTAATGGTGAACAGAAAGAGAAGATCAAAAGATTAAAGGGAAAAGGAAAGAAACAATGCTATGTTGTAATAGATAAAGGTGTGACTGATGAAGAATATGATGACAATGATGAAGAAGTGATAGTGTTTGTATTAGTCAAAGAAGAAACTTCTGAAGATGAGAAGGCATTGGTCTCACATATGGAACATGGTAATGTATGGGTCATTAATAGTGGTTTCTCACATCTTATGACTGGTGAAAAAAGTAAGTTCATAAAGATAGATGAATTTGATGGTAGTGTGGTCATGTTTGGAAACAATACACCTTGCATGTTAATATGTAAAGGTTCAATCTCTTTGAATGGTAAAATAAATGTTGATTATGTCTATTGGGTTTAAGGTCTTACATATAAATTGTTGATTTTTAGTTAGTTGAATAAAAAGGTTATCATTTAGAGTTCAAAGGAGGTATGTGAAGGATATTTGGAAGCTCAAGAGATTTGATTGCTACCAGGAAATAAACTAAAGGTAACTTATTCCATCCGAATACTACTGTTAATAGTTGTTTGGTTTCTTAGGTTGAAGATAGTTGGTTGTGTCATAGAATGTTCTATCATGTTAATTTTGATAATTTGATCAAGGTTAGTATGTCAAATTTTGTTAGGGGATTGCCACAGCTTATGAAGCTAGACAATGTAATGTGCAAGGAATTTTTGTTTGGTAATTTTACTTATTCTACTTTCAGTAGTAAGTCTTTTTCATCTAAAAAATATATTGGATTTATTTCATATTGATCTTTGTGGTCCTATGAGGATAAAGATTTATCATGGTGATAAGTATTTCATGTTGTTTATTGATGACTATTCAAGAATTATGTGGGTGACATTCTTGAAGGATAAATCTGAAGCTTTCTATAAGTTCAAAGTGTTTAGGGCACTTGTTGAGAATGAAATAGGTAAGAGCTTGAAGTGTTTAAGATTAGATAGAGGAGGAGAGTTCACTTCATGTGATTTCATTGAGTATTGTGAAGAAAATGGAATCAAGAGACAAATGTCAACACCAAGGACTCCTCAAACAAATGGAATTATAGAAAGGAGAAAATAAACTATAGTTGATGTTGCAAGGACAATGATGATTCAAGGTGATGTACCTAAAGTCATATTGGAGAGAATCCATTAGAACTACATTCTACACAATGAACCAGGTTCAAGTGAAGAAAGGTACCTATAAGACACCTTATGAATTGTGGTATGGTCATACACCTAGTGTTAAATATTTCAATTTTTTTGGTAGTAGATGTTATTTCAAGAGAGATTATTTCACTGACAAGTTTGATCCTAAAAGTGATGAAGGTATTTACTTGGAATATTCTACCAGAAGAAAGGCCTATAAGTATTTCAATAAAAGTACTAACAAGATAATTGAAATTTAAAATGTAAAGGTAGATGAATATCCAGAGAAATATAATGAAACAAGCAAGCTAGAATCAAAAAATGTCCAGGAGCTTGTTGATGCAGAGGGGCTAGAGTTCTAGTGTTTCCTTTACTCCAAGTTGTTAATCACTTCCTGAAACCATCCAATGGTCTAAAAATCTATTGGTTCTTCACCAAGATTTGCCTCATAGACCCTCCTAATCAATTTTCCTCCTAGGTGTAGTTGAATTGATTAAGAAACAAAACACAAACAATTTCAACTAATCCAACTAGTCCACCAATTACAGTGTTTCCTCACTAGATCTTCCTCTAGAACCCTTTACCCTTTCTTAGGATCTTCCCACACACCTCTTGGGATCTATCCTATATTAAAATGACCTTACATGTCCATTATAGGTGTTCAAAACACTTATGGTCATTCTATTCACCTCTATATTGTCACAATTCCAAGATAGGCTTAATTAGGCCTAATTCTAGTAGATTTATTTTCATAGTTTTTAGGCCAGTTCTCCAAATTATTCTAAAAAACCTTATGGAAGACCATATTAATCTGAAATATATCAACTATCACTTCAATAATCCAAAGGTATAGTTCTCCAAGATACCCACAATCCTAATTACTTCCAGGCCCTAGTTTTCAGCCTATCTTTTAGGCCTCTGGACCAGTCAGTCAGTGCAAATTGTCTTCAATTTATCTTCAAACTTCACTCCACCTTCTATAACCTTTTTATCCTTCAAGGATAAACATTAGGGATTCTATACATTCCTTTAATTTTTCTGTACAAGATCATGGGTGTACTGGTTCAATTCCATCTTCACCCTGTCCTGGCTCACCTACTCCAAGCAGTGAGCCTAGGGCATCACTCCAAGCCTAGGAGCTCAATTAAAAGAAAAAAAATGAAAACATAAACATTTTCTATAGACCCTAACCTTTCATTCCACAAGTTTTCATACATTTTCAACCGTGGATGCTTAGGTTAGAGCCATTTTTGTTCTTGCAACTCTGCAAATGGGAATTGCAGACACAGTCACCTAAAACTAAATGTAACTCTACAAAACCTTAAATTGAAATAAAAATAGTATATGCATAAGAAAGATAATACAACACACTACACTCCCATTGAGTCAAATTGCACAATCTAATCCATACACAGCCATACAAGGATGCAGAAACACTGTAAATTGCAAGAAATCTCATAAAACCATCCATACGGAATGCTCACATGTGTGGTTTGTAACTAAAAATCAATTAGCCTTCCAAAATATTCAATCCATGCTCAAATAATCAAGAATGGGTGGTTGCAACTGTTTATTTCCTCATTGAGCAACTTTTTGCAAAAGTTGCGAAAGTTACTTGAGAAACTTTTGAGCATTTCTTGCTCTTTGACCAAATTGGTCAACTCGATGCATGTTGAACCATCCTAGGACCCTAGTTAGGACACTTAGGACCCTAGAGGAGACCATATCCCCTAGTTTCTCCAAATTTGCAACTTTTACCACTTTAGACCAAAATGACAACATTTTCACCTAGGAGTAACTTTTGCTCTTATAAACATGAATGAACAAGTTAGGATCCAACACTTATGGATCTTATTACAAACATAACAAAGACCCCTAAAAAACCCCTGAACACACAATTCAAACCAAAATGGGAGGTTCTATGCACCAATTGTGTATGTGCAACTTGAAGTGCAAGTTACTGTTGAACAAAAAAATGAGGAAGAAGTGGTTCAACTGAAAGAAGAAGCTCTGAGACCTAAACCGGTTATTCCAAGGTATTTAAAGTTGAATCATTCTACTGATCAAATAATAGGTGAAAAATATGTAGGTTTGAAAACAAGAAGGAAAATTAGCGCACTTGTTGAGAATAAAACATGTAAGAGCTTGAATTTTTTAAGATCAGATAGAGGAGGAGAGTTCACTTCATGTGATTTCATTGAGTATTGTGAATAAAATGGAATCAAGAGACAGATGTCAGCACCAAGGACTCCTCAAACAAATTGAATTACAAAAAGGAGAAAATAAACTATATTTGATGTTGCAAGGGCAATAATGATTCAAGGTGATGTACCTAAGTCATATCACAGATAATCCATTAGCACTGCAGTCTACACAATGAACCAAGTTCAAGTGAAGAAAGGAACTTGTAAGACACCTTATGAATTATGGTATAGTCGTACACCTAGTGTTAAACATCTCAAAGTTTTTGGTAGTAGATGTTATTTGAAGAAAGATTATTTCACTGGAAAGTTTGATCCTAAGAGTGATGAAGGTATTTAATTGGAATATTCTACCAGAAGAAAGGCCTATAAGTGTTTCAATAAAAGGACTACCAAGATAACTGAAATTGAAAATGTAAAGGTAGATGAATATCCAGAGAAATATGATGAAACCAGCAAGCTAGAATCATAAAATGTCCAGGAGCTTGTGTATTTGCAACCTGAAGTGAAAGTTATTGTTGTACAAAAAAATGAGGAAGAAGTGATTCAACCGAAAGAAGAAGCTTTGAGACCTGAACCGGTTATTCCAAGGTATTTAAATTTAAATCATTCTACTGATCAAATCATAGGTGATAAAGATGCAGGTGTGCAAACAAGAAGGAAAATTAGGGAAAGTACATGTCTAATTTCAAAGTTTGATCCTAAGACTATGAATGAAGCTTTGAGGAATGATGATTAGATAAAAGTCATGGAAGAGGAACTTGATCAGATTGAAAATAATGACACATGGTCACTTGTTCCTAGACCAGTAGACAAGAATGTGATTGGCACAAAGTGAATTTTTAGGAACAAACTAAATGAAGATGGAGAAGTGGTTTGTAATAAGGTAAGACATGTGTGTAAAGGTTGTGCACAAGAGGAAGGATTAGCCTATGGAGATACATTTTCTCTTGTGGAAAGACTTGAAGGGGTAAGAATTTTACTTTCTTATGTTGCCTACAAGAATTTTAAAGTTTTTCAAATGGATATCAAATCTACTTTTCTAAATTGGACTCTTGAAGAAGTGGTTTACATAGAGAAACCAGATGGATTTTATTTTACTCAGAACAAGGACATGGTGTGCAAGCTGCAAAAGGCATTGTATGGATTGAAACAAGAACCTAGAGCATGATATAAAATATTACACTCTTATCTTATCAAGATTGATTTCATAAGAACAAGTGAAGATAGTAATGTGTACTTGAAGGTTGAAGATGATGAGATACTGTTAACTAAAGTGTTTGTGGATGGCATAATTTATGGAGTAAATATGAGATGAGCTTGGAGTTTTCTGAAGAGATGAAGAAAGAGTTTGAGATGTCAATGATAGGAGAAATTAAGTTCTTTATTGGATTGCAAATTTTAAAACTAAAGGATGGTATCTATATCAGTCAATCCAAGAACATAAAGGATGTACTTAAGACCTTTGGAATTGAAGATTCCAAGCCAGTTGGAACCCCCATGGTGACAAGATGCAAGCTATCTAAGAATGATGAGTTAAGTGCAGTAGATGTAACTCTATACAGATCCATGATTGGTAAGTTGAATTATGTTGTTCATAGTGTAGACGTCTAAAATCATCCTATAGCCTTATTAATTAAATCTTATCTGATTAATGGCACCTTCTAGTTAATTAAATCTTATTTAATTAACATCCTTAGCCATAAAATTGACTTTAATTTATTAATTATATTAATCCCTTTCATCTACCTATTTAATTAGATTTACTTAATTAAATGGGTTCATTATCATCTTCTCTCTAAAGTATTTAATTCAGATGAATTGCAAGTGACCCCTTTACCCCTCATATTTAAATAATCATTTCCTTCAAATCCCCTTAACCCATGATTTAATTAAATGCTAAGACTATCCTAATCCCCTATTTAATCAAATCTTATTTAATTAAAATCCCTAATCCTTGATTTAAGCTAATCAAATCCTAAATCCTAACCTAGGTTCCTAATCTACACCCATCACCATCTACCTAAACCTACCTTTTGGCAAAATCCTAGATTAATTAACCTAAACTATGTGAATCCTAAAAGTTTAACTTAAGTGGGTGCTCGAATGCGAGCAACTTTATACTTTTGGTCTCTTACAACTCTTACAAATTTGTCTCCCCTTTTCCCTTTCCCATAAATTTTCTCGCACATGTGTGAGTAACTTAAGCCTTCTCACATCACACACACTTTTCCTAATCCTTTTCATTGACCCATCACTATCACAAGTTTTCTCACACATGTGTGAGAATCTTTGACCTTAGCATGGCCATCCCTTTACCAAATAGATCTCCCATGAGTCATCTTTTTTTCCTATGGCTGTTCTATGTGTATCCTATGTGTCCTCCACATAGGATCCACCTCATCCAAGCTCCTTTGCCTCTCTCTAAAATCTATAAAATAGAGCCTCTCTCTTTTCATTTTGCATCAGTCATTCATTATTGTAGAGTTATTATGCTAGTTTGTTTTCATTCATTTAGAACTGCATTGTTATCATGCTCAACTATCTCTAGATTTATTAAAGCATTTTAGTAATATCCATGTTCATGTTAATTTAATCTTGCATCATAGTTTGTAGTTTTATATTCTCATTCTCATGGTTGAAAGCTTGTAGAAAGTTCCTTATACTAGTCTTCAAGCCTTTCAACTTCCATTAGTTTGCATTGTAGTATCAGTCACCTCAAGAAATAAATCAATAGTGGGATTTGTATTTTGTGTTAAGAGAAAACACCCACATTCCTCTCCAAGACAAAATCAACAAGTATTGGGTGCACTTGTTTTTCTCATCAGAGGCTATGTTGGAAGTTATAGTGTGGTTGCAATTTTTATGAATATGTGTAGAATAGATTGATTTATAAATAACATTTTCATGTCTGAGCTTGTTCCACACAGGTAGGTTTTCATCATACACATTTTGTAATGCACAGTGGGACCCACGTCCCTGAAAATTTTAAACCTTTTAAAAAATTTTGCCATTTTTTGGACTTAGTCATGCATTGTTCATCTATGATTTACAGACATTTGTCTACAACCTGGAATTGTCATCTGTGATCTAAGATTTTCATCTACGCATATTATCGTCTATGCTCTGAGATTTTTGTCTACACAGATAGTCATTTGCACTTTGAGATTTTCATTTGCACTCTGAAATTGTCATCTGTACTCTGAGATTTTCATCTACCCAGATCATCATTTACACTCTAATATTTTTGTCGATGCTCTAAACTTCTCATCCACACTTTGAGATTGTCATTTGTGTAGAGTGGTGTTTGCGACCTGTCATTGTTGTCTCCGCCCTGATTAATTTTCCATCTAGTTCTGGCAGATGGGCATCTTTTGGGTTGTTTCTTGAGGATTATTGTGTATCCTTTAGCCCCTAATAGACCAATACTTATACTTAAGTTACATTTTATGCATATACTTTCAGGATGTTTAAGAGTGGTTTCAACTTCATAGGAGTTAAGATAAAGATTTCTAGTTTTTGAGGGTTTTTAGGAGATTTTAGACTTAGTCAAATTTCAAGAATCAATATATTGTCTCTCACATGATTCTAGTGTACTATTGATTGCAATCTTCTATCTACTCCCTATCATAGAAAACATTTATTTTTTCTGGTTTCAAGTGTTACTAATATGTTTGTCTTTTTGCAGTATTTTAGGGTTGAAGACTTTAAGATTACTAATATTTTTCATGCAAGTTTCCTTGGATTTTAATGGATTTTTGGAATGAACTTGTATGCTTTAAACACTAATCTTTGAATACATGTTTCTTAAAGGAATTAACCATATCCAATCTTGAATGCATAAGGGAATGAACCTCACAAACTCTTGAATGACTTAAGGCAAAATAATCACACCTTTCTTACATGTTTTCCTTCTTTATGTGTGGGAAATAAATTTAAATTGCATGATTAACCATACTATTGTGTCTTTTTCTTAGGTAGAAAACACTTATTTGCTCTAATTAGGTTCAATTTAGAAAATGAACTCTTTTTGGTGTGTTTGTAGAAGTATTTCTCAACACTTCTTTTGAGCTATTTGTCATTAGATAGATCCCTTAATTTACGTGACGCTATGATTAAACTATAGTCGTATCCTCTTCCCTCGCCTTCATGAAACTTTGGTGAAGAGAAAGCTTAGCTTAATCTAGCTTTTAGAGAGGCCTTTCTAGAAGGTGTGTTTACCTTTTAGAGGATGACCTTAAACCTATAAATACCTCAATCAATATAGAAATGAGACATTGAAAAAAAACTTGTCTCAATCCCACCAAGCTCAGGCACGGTGTGTGGATGATAGCTCGGATTGGGCAAATAGTGCCTAAGGAGCCGATGTGGTCCACTAGAGACTTAAGTGTCTCACATGTGTACAAACCGATTGGGGGGATACCACAGATCTTACTAGAAACTGTTAATTAGTAGCCTACCAATTTCACCTCTGAATGGTGACTTATTATAGTGCAAGGGGAGGAAATATCCCCCCCCAAGATTCTCATCATACTTTTCCCAGGGTATTTTGTTGTGAAATATATCTTCATAGAATGAGAACAATACCTAGCAAAAGGAAAAAAAAACATGGCTGGACTTCCGAGGGTGACATTGTTGTGTGAGTTGAAGGATACCAAGCAATGCACCTATAATATTTCATGTGAAGCCAATTCCTTAAGGTAGATAATGTTTTTATTGTCTTCATTGTGTTAAACCACGTAAAAAACCTAGGTGGCTTGAAAGGGTCACTTGAACATACAAAACTGAAATATCAAAGTTGTATCAAAATTCCCCAAAGTCACAATTTCTTGTCTCCTACAAGGTTGCTTTGTCCCTTGCAAGACTGTTTTTAGATGTGTGTTTCAATAACTGTTAGTTATGCCCAAAATATGAGTCAAGGTATACTTAGCATAGTTAATACCTTTGATTTATGTTGAAAATCAATTCTTTCCAACGAACAAATTGACCTAAAATAGTCCAAAATTAGTCAAAATCCTACATCATCATCTCCGCATCAAACCACTTCTTCATCAGCATCATACTTATTATCCTAATCACCTTCTTAATCATCCAAATCATTCCTCCAATCTCAATCATCTCTAATCATCCTATTCATAATCTCCTAATCATCCATAACATCCTTATTCATATTCTCCCTAATCCAATTCAATAATCCAAATCATTCCTCTACATCCTTAATCATAATCCATATCCTAATAATCTTTCATCTTCATCATCCTAAACATGCACAATCTTTCTAATCCTCATCTTAATCATTCTTCATAATTTACATTAGCATCTACTTTCTTAATCCAATCTCAGCATTCACCTTTCATTAAATATAATCACATCATTATCATCCTAATCCTATCCCCTTGTCAACCTCATGTCATTCCAACCAAATCCCAATTCAATCCATATATCCTCTTCATCCAAAACCAATCACATGTTATTCATTCACTTTTCTTCAAACATCCCTCATTTATCTTTCAAATTTCATCCATTCTTAATTCAAATCTTCATCAACGTCATCTTCTAATTCAATTTTTCATAAATTCTTCCACTTTTGACTTAGGAGCACCATCATAATCTTTGGAATTTAATCATCATACAAATAAAATCAATCAAACCTTGAGGCCCTTCACTCACAATCAAATCATCCAAAAAAATCAAAACAAATCAAACCTTGAGGCCTTTCCCTCATAATCAACATCAAATCAAATCTTGAGGCACTGCCCTCACATCCAACATCAAATCCAACATCCTTGAGGCCCTTCTCTAACAATAAAAACTAATTCCAAACTTTCTCCTAGTCCTAAGTTCATATTTCATCCATCATAAAATCTTTCACTTCATCCATTCTTAATCCCCATCCATTATACCTCAACACATCATATCCAATCCCAATCCATCTCCCATTTCTTATCCTTCATCAACCTTTGACAATGGAAATCCCACATATGATTCCCTCCATTTCCACCTTTCCCAAGAGATTGAAGAACTTTGAAACATTGTCCATAGATTAAAAAATGGGGGTCAACTTTTTTTTTACTTTGAAGACATATGTCCTCCCCCATTTGTCCAAACCCATAATCCTCATCTCCCATACAATCACAATCATATACCTAATCTCCCACACATTAATACTAATTTCCAAAACCATAGTCCTAATCCTCCAAATAATCCCAAGTATCCAAAACCCACATCTTCCCCATCCCGCAATAACTTTTCCATTGACTAGATCCAAGGGATAGTAGAGAGGTATAAATCCCTAAATCAAGTTGTGCAATCCTCTCAATTCATGAACCCACCACCATCCCCTCCAAATCAAGACACATATAAATCTCCTAAGTTTCATGAGTCTCTCATCTCTCCATTCACCCAAGTTGAAGATTCCATCTCTTCCATCACATCACCCTCACTAGTCCACACATGTAAATACCTTGTTTCAAATCATGCTAACATGGATTCCTCTTCTCGTCTAGATCTAATAATTCCTCCATCTTATGAAACCTCTCCATCCTATGATGCTTTTCCATATTAAGATCCTACCCTTCCATATCAATATCCACTTATCCTCTTTAACCCACCTTGTGATCTCATTCCTAATAAAGATCAAGACATCCCTCGCATTCCATCCATTAATGATTCCTCTCCATGTCAAGAGTTAACCTACACTTACCCTCCACCTCAAGGAGATATTCCTTGTATCCAATCCACTAATCCCCCTCCATTTCAAGGTAAAATTACTCCATATCATGATTCCACCTCTCCTCCCCATTCACATGGACTCACATCTTGTGTTCAAATAATAAGTATCCCATTGGAAAAATCATTTCTCAAGATTTTTGTATACCTTCCACCCCTCCCAAATCCAAAATCCCTCCATATAAACTCAAATTTTCCCATCCCCCATCCTCCATGTCTATTTTGGGCCCTTTATGTCCAAAAATTAATTCCTCCATCCTCCAAATCTGTTTTGGGCCCCTATGTCCAAAAATTAATTCCTCCATCCTCCAAATCTATTTTGGGCCCTTATGTCCAAAAATTAATTCCTCCATCCTCCAAATCTATTTTAGGCCCTTATGTCCAAAAATTCATTTCTCCATCATCCACATCCATTTTGGGTCCTTATGTCACAAATATGAATCTAAATCCCTTTCATCCATTTTGGGTCCTTACATACATCCATCCACCATATCCAAGTCCACCATTTCATCACCCGAAATCCCTAATTGGGATCAATAAGGCACACATCCTTGTATCCCTTCCAACATTCACCCTCCAGTATTCCATCCATTAATTCTCCAAACTATCTATCCTCATGCACCCATACTATTACTATTGGAAGCAATTTGGATGCCAAAGCTAAAATGCATAAATCCAAAAATCCACAAAAATACAAGGATCAATATGTCACATCTAAGAGACATTTTCAAGAAAATACAAATATGATCCAAAAGAAAGAAAATTTTAAAAGGACAAAGAGGCCAAAAAAGAAAAATTCAAAAATTACATGGATTCCAAAGCTACTCATTGAAGCAATGCATCTCAAAGAAAAATAAAAATTGGCATCCAACCTTGCTAATCCAAAATCTTCTTCCACTCATAAATCCTCCAATCCTCCATCTAAAAATCCCCCATCTTCCAAATCCATTTTGGTTACTTATGTCCCAAAATCCACTATCATAAGTCCATCATCTCCCTCATCTATTTTGGGTCCTTACATCCAAAAATACATATTTGATACTCCATGCTCTCATCCACAACTCAACCACCCTTCAAGGTGTGTGCCAATTATGATCTTTCCAAATCCTTCATCCATGTATTCACAAGTCATCCAACCTCCCATACATTATCCACTAATCCTTCCACCTTATTAATCCAATATTTTTCATAAATGTCTACCATCCATTCCCCAATCCATTTCATCTCCCATCCAACCATCATACCAACATCTATGAGAAAATATCCGAAATGCCTTGATACATTATAAAATTAAATAATGAAATATCAAGGGATACCATCCATGGAACTATATTCTTGAGTGCTTCCACCATATTCCTATCACATATTCATTTTCTTTCAAATCCACTTATCTATCCATTAACTTATCATCATCTCATTTCAACCTACACTTTGGGTCAAGATCCCTCAATAATATGCTACCATACACATCTTCCACATCCCCTATTCACCATCCATCATCCTATCTAATTACATCATCATTTTCCCATCTATGATCTTGACTATCTCATCCCTTCCTTCCTTCCATCCACATCCTTCATGTTCCTCATTAATTATCCATCCACTATCCTATCTAATTCCATCAAATTTATCCATATTTGATCTTGAAATCATATCCATCTCCTCCATCTCATAGTCATTTTCCTATTTATTTCCTTCATCCTCCATCCATAATATTATATAATTCCATCCTCATTTCCCATGTATTTGATCTTGATTATCATATTCTATACATATCCTCCATATCATTATCAATTATCCTATTCCACTTATACCATTCATCTCATATCCCTTATCCATCCACCTTCCACTTTCATACCTTTTCTCTTGTTCAAAAGTAGAGGAAATAAAATGCTAAAATATCCATGCATGCTTTGGACAATGCACACCTTAATTTTCTCCATGATTATCCATTACACACCATCTTTTCATGTCATACATTTTCATCGCACATCTTTCCAATCCTTCATTTTCCTACCTTTAGTGTGGGGCATTTTAACTCCTTTTCAACATGGTCTTTGCATCCTCATGCACCTTTTTCCCACCTTTTAATCCCCCATATCTCATCAAGCATCCATTCCATCCATCTATCTTCCATTCATAAAATCTCTCCATCCCCCTTTCCTTTACCATGACTTGGTTCTCCCTTGTTGTTGGACCCAATCCATTCTATCTAGGAATCCAATCCTTTCATATCAAATTCATTTTTCTTCTAATGAAATCACTTTATCTTTCTTCCATCCTATTAAATCCATCTTATCCTCCAATCTCATTTGATCCAATCAAGTTCCTCCTTCATCATCTAATCACATTCTATTCTACCAATTCTAATCCTATCAAACTAAGATTTATAGCATCAAACTAAGCTTCACCCCACCACACTGAGATTTTACCAGACACTTTAACCGCATAAGTTTTATCAAATCAATTCAGAGATCAATTTTCTGAGTTTCGAGTTCATTTCACAGCTATTGCTAAGAAATGCTCGTTTCAACATCAATCAATCTTTGCCTATCAGGATGCATCCTCCTGGCATCAGCTTATCAATCCTCCATCACACAATCCTATTCATGGAAATAACTTTGGACTGAATGACTACTTGGTCATGATGCCTTTATGTTGATTTTATCTTTCTGTTTCAGAAGACCCTACTCATGATTGCCTCAATCTTCAATATCTTGGTGTATCTTGGATAGTGTATATTGGAATATGTGTCGTTTGTGGAATGATCTTTTCATGGGTACTTTAGTGTATCTTTTTTGGTCACGTAGTTATGGTTATGTATGCCTCACTGGGGGCAGGGTCTCGTGCACTTCCACCAAGTCCCTAATCAAGACTTGGGTGTACTATAGCTTCCTCATGAGTGTCACTGCATTAGTTCCACCATGATTTTTGATCTACATCTATGCTCCTAAATATACCTTCTTTGTCTGGAATTCTATTCCACGCAAAGGATCCATGTCATCCACACTGTCTAGCATTTGATGCATACCTCCTCTTGAAAAATAAAACTAGGGTGTTCTCTCTGATATTAGCACAATACAATCCAAAAAATCTCACGTAGTTAGGTTGCATTAGTTAGTTTCATTTAGCATTCTTGCAATATGCATTATGAGGCTTATTGACTATTCCCCCATCCCGACTAGGGCATCAAGTCCCTGATCTACCCTAGGTCTACCCCGACCCCCCCAAGGAAGCATTTTGTGGAACCAACTAATTTTGCCCCTATTTTCTCTTCCTCATTCTTCTTCCTCCTTTCTTCCCTTTTTTTCAAGAAAATTCCGCAAAAATTATTTTTTGCATTATTTTCTTAAGGGGGTTTAATCTCCCACCGTCGCCGCTTCAACACGACTTCTGGAGCATCTTATTTTATTTTCTTTAATGCAATGTCATTTCAAACACCGCATCAAAGAGGGCCAAAATGTAGACATCTAAAATCATCCTATAGCCTTATTAATTAAATCTTATTTGATTAATATCACCTTCTAGTTAATTAAATCCTATTTAATTAACATCCTTAACCATATAATTGATTTTAATAAATTCATTATATTAATCCATTTCATCTACCTATTGAATTAGATTTAATTAAATGGGTTCATTATTCTCTTCTCTCTAAAGTATTTAAATTTATCTAAATACATCCCACTTAATGTATTTAATTCAGATTAAATACATGTGAGCCCTTTACCCCTCATATTTAAATAATCATTTCCTTCAAATCCCCTTAACCCATCATTTTTATTAAATCCTATCTTGATTCAATCCTAAGCCCATCCTAATCCCCTATTTAATTAAATCTTAATTATTAAAATCCCTCATCCTTGATTTAGTGTAATTGAATCCTAAATCCTAAACTAAATTCCTAATCTACACCCATCACCATCTTCCTAAACCTACATTTTGGCTAAATCCTAGATTAATTAACCTAATCTATGTGATTCCTAAAAAGTTTAACTTAAGTGGGTGCTCACATGTGATCAACTTTCTACTTTTGGTCTCTTATGTTGGAAACATTGAGAGGGGGGGGGGGGGGGGGGGGANGGGGGGTGAATCAGTGTTTGTCTATTATTTACTTTTCAACAACTTAAACATAAATCAAACATACATAGAATGAAGCTCAACATAAGAACTCATAACACATGATATGATTATGGGCAAACCTTGATCAGAGGAAAACCCTTATGGGAATTAGTACCCACAAATATTGTACTAGCTATAATGAACCTGCTAAAGTTCCTTTGCCCTGTTAGAAGCAGTCTTTACAATATGAGTACAATGACCTGGTTAAAGGCATGACCCTGTTAGGATTCTTTTACAAAACCTTGTTAAAGGTATATGGATCACTGCCCAATAGGATGAAGGCTACAACATTCTGAAAGTTGATATACACTATATCAAAAGTGAACTGTTGTGATGACACTGTTGTCTGATCATTTTCGTGTATGCGCAAATGCTCTTACTCTCTTAAAGAGCTATATCATATACTGACTTCATTATACTACTCTTCTGTATCTTCCTCTTACATAATAATCGATGATTGTAACATATCTTTACATTACATACTTATATGTTCATATCCAAATAGGCACGACCCAAAACAAAACTCTAGTCGGCCCTAAAAAAAAATATACAATGCTTCTAAAAAATTCAGCTCAAGTGTGTTTACTGCAATTCTAATTACATTATTACAAACATATAACCAAAGGCACTTAGCCATTACATTACAAAATAATTCACGCTGATCAAAATAGTAGTCGGCTTCCATGCTCTGTCTTCTAGACTGTTGGTCTACTGATCTACCTGTAACTTTTCCATACTATTGTTATGCACTATGTGTGTCTGAATGTAGCATGTAAACATGTCATACAACATATACCTAAACATGCATAAGCTCAATTTATCTCTTGCACGTGCGCTAATGTGTTGATCGTTGAATATCTCTGTCTGCCCTGTTTTCCATACTTAGTCATTTTGTCTTTCATGACAGAAACTAAACATGACTTTTTTGCCATGATGACAACACAAAATGAGTCATGCATCCTCAGGAAGTCAACTTTCCAACAATCTCCCCCTTTGTCATTTATGGCAACAAAGGAATGTGGCCAAGTTTCTCAAAATGACTTAACACAAAAAATGACTGTATATCATAATATCTTATTGATATATACATATACTTCTCCGCATATACACATTCTATATTGCTCCCACTTTGAAATTAATGACAAAGGTGTACAAAACCTTGTTAGTCTTCTACATACTTACTCCATGTAAACTTCAGGGTACACAACCTAAAGAGATTGGATCTCTTTCTACCAAAATACTTTCATTGCATCTACTGTCTGAAGATGCACACATAAGGCATAAGTCAGTTTCTCCATTTTCATCAGATCCATGCAAGGACCTTGATCATATGTCACCATGGTGTCATCAATCTATTTGATGTTCTCATTAAGGACTGCTAGAGATGGCGCAAGTGCATTTCTCAACTGGGTTTATCTTATTCTTATCTTGCTGATTTCCAATTTTCCCTTCTCAATTTAATCCAACTGTCCTTGATAGACATTATTTCATATGTTCATGTCTTGCGTGGAAGTCTTGACTGATTTTCTGATGCTATCCACCATGATCTCTACCTCTTCTACCTTTTTAATGTGCTCAGAGGTGAACTTCACTCTATCCATGCAGTTAGCTATAACTTTCTTGCCTTTCACTGCTAAATCTTTCAGTATGGATTGCCCAATCTTTAAGGATTTTAGGTCTAAGGTAAAATTCTTTACCAATTCATTCAGTCTCCCCTTCTTGTATTCATCTTCTAAAATTTTAGTAGTAGAGTCTACTAAACTTGTAAAGTGTCATTTTAAGTTTGTCAAAATGTTGTCCACATCTTCAACTGATTGGGCTTTGGCTACTTTCTGATCAGCAGGCACTAAGTCATTCAATATTTTTACTATTTCCAAAAAGTGAGGGTTCCTCATCACTTGTTTCTCTTTTTCCTTTTCCATAGCAAGAACACTGATCTTAATTAGGTCTTCTTCTCCCCATGCATCTAGACTTGCTAAATCAGGAGTTAACCTTGACAACAATGAGGTAGATGGTTGAGTGGATGGTGAGAATATAGTATTCTAACTGGTATCCATGCATTCAATCTTTACTAGTATCTCTTTTATTGGTGCCTCATCACCTTGAGTATCTTTTTCTTCATTTATGTCAATTGGATCATTGATGGAAACTTCATCCTATTGTGCAGATGTATCATCAGTGCACATTTCTTTAGTGCTTACAAATGCTTTATCAACTGTGTCCATGTCCTTGTCAAATGTTTTCATGGATATCTTGATGTTATCAACTACTATAGTATCTTCTGATTCTTTTTCTGTATCAGAAGTTATTGTCACTGTGGGCGCTGAAACCTATGGACCTGTCATAGGCGCTATCTGAATCACTGGTTTTGTAACCTATTTAGGAGGAGCTAGAGTTTCCTTAGTAGTAGGTGCCATTGGTGGATACATGTGTCTATCCATAAACACTTGTGAAAATGCCTTTTTAGTCTCTTTACCTATCTTATCATACTCTTTGTTCACAATCTATAGGGTCCTTGTCCTAGTTCGGAGATGAGGCTTCACCAGATAAAATAATATAGCCTTCTCATCATGCGAGCATATAGGGAGAAGAGTATCCAATGTTTCTTCTCTAATCTTCATGTCTTCCTCTATTGCATGTCTTTTCATGATCTCCAATATGTTCCATAATTGATCCGGAATCACTGTCTTGAGTTCAAGAACTATTTTCTTAAATTTGATCATATGAGATATGATCATAGAATGTATCTCAGTCTTATCTATTTCTTGAAACTTGTCATAGACTTTAGAAAGTGTATCTAATCTCCCTTCATTTACAATCCTATTCTTCAAAACATTTAGACTAGGTATAAATCCTACCTCAGGAGGAGCTTGAGTATTCTTTTCTTTTCTCTGAGTGTTCCTTGAGGATGGGTGATTTGTGGGCGCTTGTTTTCTTCCTCTAGTCTTCTTGATTGGTGTAGAAAGTGGAGATGAGTCTAAGTCAATGGTGGTAGAGGGCGCAGAGGTGCTCTCTACTTTCTTCTTCTTCTGGATCTGTTCAGCTTTCTCAATTTCTTTTGCTATCTTGGCATCTCTAGCTTTGTCAAGATCTTCTTGAGTGACTCCATGAACTTTTAGTATGTTGGATGTAATTTGGGATGCTTTCCTTTTATTATTAGCACTGTGTAAGATAGTATCCACTTCATTGGTCTTCTCTTAGTAAGTGCCCCACCTAGGCTCATTAGGATCTTTGGGCGCAGACAATAAAACTTGTGCATATCCTTCTAACACATGTTCTTCCACTTCATAACCAAGAGGATGAATCCATTTGGTTCTAGGTTCAACTGCCTCCACGCAAGTACAATTTGTTTCTACCATGAAACATATGGTATCCTTATATTTGTCAACTATCTTCTCAGATAATCTAAACCTATTCTGCATTTTGATCCTAAATGTCTTAATATCCATATCCATGGCGTCCCTTACACTGCTCTCTAAAGTGGCCTTAAGAGAAATCTGAGACATTGTGGGTTTTCTCATGTCTAGGTAAAGGTCTGCAGCCTTTCCAACAAGATGGAAGTACAAGTAGATGATTAAAGATCCAAACCTGAATGTCTTGCTCCTGTCATGCTTGATGATTCGAATGTTGTCAATCAATTGACCACGCAAGATCTCACATAGGTTGTATTGAGTGTTATCCTTCACCATTCTAATAGTTTCTAGGACTATTGCTGTAGAGACATTGTTCAACCTACTTGCTTGCTGAAACTTATACCCAAGTATCATTTTTAAAAGTTTTATGTCATCTTCTTTGATAGGGTCAACTGTCATTCTTCGCTTATCACTTCTAGATAGGCAAACTTGTTCAATTTTCTTCTTGACATCCTTGCCAGTAAGAAAATCTGGTCCAGTCTTGGGAAGTCTGGTTAATTCATGGATTAGGTCTATAGTGATGCACACAGGAACCTCACCAATCCAATAAATATCATCATGTATTCTGCTTAGCAAAATCTTCACCCATTCTGGCTCATCAAACTCATGCACATTCAAGTATTCAAAAATAGGGTTATCAATCAAGTGCATGAACTCATCCTTGAATGTGTAATCAGGGTTCATCATAGATCCCATATGAGTGGCTATGTTGACATCTCCTACTGTTTCCTTCTTACAGTAAATGTACGCACAGATATCTTCCACGTGAACAAAACCTAGCGGGGTTTTGGAGAAATCCCCTTCCACATCATCCAGTATGGATTTGAATGGATGTTTCTTGAATACAAATCTCTTCCTCTCTGCAATATCAAATACTACTGGAGGTTCCATACTTACTTAGAACTTGATTAAGTACGGTTTCACAAAATTTTGAAATGGCGTGACTGCAAGGGTTCCGTTCCAAACTTCTTATTCGTTCGTTTAACTGCCAAATCTGTTATGCTTCCATGCCTTGATGCCTAGTGCTCCAATGCTCTCCAAATCTTATGATCTCAAATGCAAGTGTGAAGAAGATCAAACACTTAATTTCTTTTATACAATCTACCGCATTTAATGTTTGCAACCATACGCAAATTACTCAGAGATTTTGAAACTTTGATCCCGATGCATTTTAGACAATGCGTGAATGCATATAGAAGTATTATGTGCTTATAACCATGAATCCATAGGCGCATACTCAGAGGTGATTATACCAACCACACAGTGGTCCTGAGCTAGAATAGCTCCCCCTAAGACCAAGAAGGTCTATTCAAGCAGAAGTAGAGGGTGCATCCACTATGGATGCATCAACTACTTTGTACACATTATTGTCCTTCTTTAATTCAACCCAAATTTTGCTTGAATCTTATTTTTCCTGAACAAAATTAACTTCTCTTTCTTCTTATAATAGTGACTTCTTAGGATCCTCTTGCTTTTGAGTTTTGGATCTACAAAACCTAGAGATGTGTCCATCCTTTCCACATGTGTGACAAATGATAGGAGGCTTGATGTTTTTGTTCATCATGCTGCATTGGTTATTTGTATGTCCATTGTAGTTACATATCTGACATGTGGTGTTCTGCAAATTCCTTTGAGGTTGATTTCTATGATTATTTTGATTCATTCTTCTTTGATTTTGTTGTGACTGATTTCTTTGATTTGTTCTGCAATGTATAGCCCTGTGACCAAACTTATTACAGGAGAAACAGTAACCTTTGAAAGGTCTTACTTCTTTGCAATCTCTTGCGAAATGACCATGTTTGTTACATGCATAACAAGTTCTATTAAATTTCTTGATTTCTCCTTTAGGTGGATCTATTTTAATCTCTGTAACACTTTCAACTTTATTTTCCTTGAAAGGTGCTTCATGATCTTTCTTTCTTTCTTGCAATGATTTGATTTCAATTTGTGCTACACTGTATCCAAGACCAGTAGTGTCGCCTTTTTTCTTTTGTGCATTGAGCTGAGATTAAAGTGAATCAGAACTTGTGTGGAGTTTATCAATTTTATCCTTTGCTTCTGTTAATTCAAATTCCAACTTCTTTTTTATGTTTTCCAATTCTAGGACTTTCATGTTTTCTTTCAAGAGTTCATCATCTAGTTGTTTTCTTTCTTTGATATTTTCTTCTATAGCAATTTGGCTGTCTGTGAGCTATTCATCCAGATTTTCAATTTTATCTTTCAGAGACATATTCTCTTCATTGAGATTTTTGATCATTTTCCCTAAATCACTTTTGGAACAATCTTTCAAATATTTTCTTAGTTTCTTGATAAGCATTTGTGAGCCATCAACTTTCAGACTAAGTTCTTCATTTTCTTTTTTAGATCTATCAAGATCTTCAAGAGCTACTTCAAGATTCTTTTTCAAATGTTTTCGTTCTACTAATTCCATGATCTCCTCAAGTGGTTAAACTTATTTGTTGAGGACCAGAGCTCTGATACCAATTGTTGGAAACACTAAGAGGGGGGGGGGGGGGGANGGGGGGGGGGGGGGGTGAATCAGTGTTTGTCTATTATTTACTTTTTAGCAACTTAAACATAAATCAAACATACATAGAATGAAGCTTAACATAAGAACTCATAACACATGATATGATTACGGGGAAACCTTGATCAAAGGAAAACCATGGTGGGAATTAGTACCCACAAATATTGTACTAGGTATAATGAACCTGTTAAAGTTCCTTTGCCCTGTTAGAAGTAGTCTTTACAATATGAGTACAATGACCTGGTTAAAGGCCTGACCCTATTACGAGTCTTTTACAAAAACCTATTAAAGGTATATGGCTCACTACCTAGGCTGACTGCCCAATAGGATGAAGGCTACAACCTTCTGAAAGTTGATATACACTATATCAAAAGTGAACTGTTGTGATGACACTGTTGTCTGATCAGTTCCGTGTATGTGCGAATGCTCTTACTCTCTTAAAGAGATATATCATATACTGACTTCATTATACTTCACTTTTGCATCTTCCTCTTACATAATAATCAACACTTGTAACATATATTTACATTACATACTTATATGTTCATATCCGAATAGGCACGACCCAAAACAAAACTCTAGTCGGCCCTAAAAAAAATATACAACACTTTCGAACAAGTCGGCTCAAGCGTGTTTACTACAATGCTAATTACATTATTACAAACATATAACCAAAGGTTCTTAGCCATTATATTACAAAATAATTCACGCTGATCAAAATAGTAGTCGGCTTCCATGCTCTCTCTTTTAAACTGCTGGTCTACTAATCTGCTTGTAACTTTGTCGTATTATTGTTCCATACTATGCGTGTCTCGATGTACATGTACACATGTCATACAACATATACCTGAATGCGCATAAGCTTAATTTATCTCTCACACATGTGCTAATGTGTTGATCATTGAATATCTTTGTCTGCCCTATTTTCCATACTTAGTCATTTTGTCTTTCATGACAGAAACTAAACATGACTGTGTTGCCATGATGACAACACAAAATGATTCATGCATCCTCAGGATGTCAACTTGCCAACATCTTACATATCTTACAAATTTGTCTCCCCTTTTCTCTTTCCCTTAAATTTTCTCACACATGTGTGATAAACTTAAGACTTCTCACATCACACACACTTTTCCCAATCCTTTTTATCTTCCCATCACTATGACAAGTTTTCTCACACATGTGTGAGCATCTTTGACCTTAGCATGACCATCCCTTTACCCAATAGATCTCACATGAGTCATCCCTTTTTGTCGTATGGTTGTTCTATGTTTATCCTATGTGGCCTCAACATAGGATCCACCTCATCCAAGCCCCTCGGCCTCCCTTTAAAATCTATAAATAGGGCCTCTCTCTTTTCATTTTGCATCAATCATTCATTATTATAGATTTATTATGCTAGTTTGTTTTCAATAATTTAGAAGTGCATTGTTATCATGCTCAACCAGCTCTAGATTTCTTAAATCATTTTAGTCATATCCATGTTCATGTTAGTTTAATATTGAATCATAGTTTGTAGTTTCATATTCTCATTCTCATGGTTGAAATCTTGTAGCTATTTCCTTATACTAGTTTGCAAGCCTTTCAACTTCCATTAGTTTGCATTTTAGGATCAATCACCTCAAGCAAGAAATAAATAGTGGGATTTTTATTTTGTGTTGGGAGAGCACACCCACATTCCTCTCTAATAATAAATTAGAAAGTCTTGGGTGCACTTGTTTTTCTCATCGTAGGTTATGTTGGAAGTTATTGTGTGGTTGCAAGTTTTATGAATATGTGTAGATTAGATTGATTTATAACTAATGTTTTCATGTCTGAGCTTCTTCCACACAGGTAGTTTTTCATCATACACAGTGCTATTCATATAACACATATAATAATGAAGGAGAATAAAGACTATGACTTAGTAGAGGTCATGAGGGAACAATTGTTGGTGAATTTGGAGTAAGAATTTTTTATGATACGGTGAATGAACAAGAAAAACTATTGATGGAAGATGTTCTTTTCAGTATGCCTAGATTGAGCAAATCATCTATAGAAATGAAAGGTCAAATCCTTGCATTATTGTATGATGTAATTGATTCTAGGTGGACTCATGTTCTTTCTAGCGGTAGAGAGTCGGTCAAACATACTTTGATAATTTTAATGCCTGATTCTATTGTAGAAGAGATAGAGAAAAAAATGAAAGAGCTAAGACCTCTAATCGGGATAAGAGCTAGAGATACAAGGCTGATGATTGGATAAATTTGATCGGTAATAGATGAAACTGAGGATATCTTGAGAAAACAATTAGGTTTGAAGAAAGACACAAGCGGAGAAAATTCTATGAATTTTGATCAGGAGACTTCAAAAGAGAATAAGGATGAACCGATGGTCATACAAACTGCAGAAGGTTTCAAGATTGATAATGTGCAAGTTACACTTGATTGAATAGATAATAATATAGATTTTCCTATCATGGAGCTTCAATTTGTGGAGGAAAAATATTTATCTAAGCAGGAAGATCAAGCGGAGAAATCTCAATTCAAAAAGAATGCCATAAAAGCAAAGAAGATATGTATTGACTCCATAAAGGATCATTGAGTGCCTCTCATTGAAAAAATGACAAATGCAACAGACATGTTAAAATCCTTGGAAGGTCTATATGAGATCAACAACACAAGTAGGGCCCTTGAATTGAGGCAACAACTTCACCAAGTAAAAATGGAAAAAGGACAATCAGTCATATCTTTCTTCATGAAAATCTCAAAGATAAGGGATCAACTAAGCATAATTGAATATCAAGTTATGGAAAAAGAATTGAATGTACTTCCTCATTCTTGGGAGCCATTTATTCAAGGTATAAGTGGGAGATCCAAATTTCCTAAGTTTGATCGTCTTCATGTTGATTGCATCCAAGAAGAATCTAGGTTGGCTGCAAGGGGAATTATCAAAGGCTCTCAAAATGAAGACACGCATTTTATTTCCACCTAATCTACTAAGAAGAAAAAAAAAATAGAAAGAAAGGAAAATTCAAGAGGAATATAGATCAAAGGTCAGAATTTGTACCTAATTCAGAGAAGAATAAATATCTCTCCCACATTCACTGCTTTAGATGTGACAAGTTTGGGCACTATGCAAGAGATTGTTTGACAAGGCCTAAGCAACAAGTGAAAAAAATTAATGAAGTCTCAACTCAAAAGGAAGTATAAGACAAATCTAATGGATTCATCTTCATATATTCCTTATCAAGTAATGTTTCCATTAATAATAACACCTGGTTGATTTATAATGAAGCTTCTCAACACATCATAAGCTATCAGGAACATCTTTCAGATTTGGTAGAAAGGGGGTCTAATCTTCAAGTGATCATTGGAGATTTTGCACACTATTCAGTGAAAGGATTTTGTGTTACATCACTCAATATAGAATATGGGATTTCTCTTCATCTAAGTGATGTCTTATTTGTCTTGGGAATCAAGAGGAATCTTTTGTCTATTTCAGCCTTGGAGGACAAAGGTTATCAAGTAGCATTTTTAGAAGGGAAAGTTCTTGTATGGACAAAGAAATCAAGCATCAAGACTACACGTGTGATTAGGAACTAGCATGAGAGTTTGTATAAGAATTCCATTCATCCAGTTCAAGCTCTTGTACATTGATGACATTAAGTTTTTCCATTAGTATACTTAAAGGGAAAAACATGATAAAGTTCATCAGTATAAGCATAACTGGCAGACAACAAGGATACCTGACAAGATGAAAATGCCTATTGTAAAAATGATAATTATAGACTTTCCTGTTGAACATTGACAAGAGTCAAACTGACGACGAGCATTACTGATCATACAGTTTTGAGAACATCACCAATGGAGCAAAAAAGGCATACCCGATGAACAGTTCAATTAAGGGACATAGACAGAGTACAAAATTGACAGAACTGACAGAGCAGCCCGACCATCAGAACTGACAGTCAGTTACAGAACCCACAAAAAGTGGATCTAACTTTACACGTCAGATAAAACATTGTAATTCTATTTATAGATTTTTTATTTTTTTTAAATCTTTACTTGAGGGTCAAGCAAGAAAATTATGAATGTTTTAAAGCATCCTAACAGATCTAAAACATATCTAACTAAAGATCAAGGTCAAGTTTTATACCTTGGATCTAGAGTTAATTTGTAAAAGTGTGAATCAAGAATAGAGCTAGAAACTAGTATAAATAGATGTTCAATCATTTGTAATGAACAAGACTTGTAATCATTTGACAAATGATAGTATCCATGGAGAGCATCTAAGAAGCAGAAGAGAATTCATGCAAAGTACAGAAATAGATCAAAGTTGTTATCAAGAACACAGAAAGGCTACCAACGAGCAGAGACAAGGTATCACTCAATCACTCAAGGTGATTACATTTACATTGTGTAACGCCCTGCCAAGGAACCCAAGAGAGATTAACCTAGAACATGATACTATGTGTTCTGAATAAATTTTTTTTTAAAGTTAACATAAAGAGACATACATTTATGCAAAATCAATTAACATTTATGCACATGCAAAACACGTACATACTCAGGAGAGAGAGGGTATTTGAATTCTCTCAGCCTAGACGAATCTGGATAGGGTAGTCATACTAAAACTCATCCAACATTAGGATGATTAGGCTTAGGTTAGGGTTTTAGATATGTATGTTACCTCCCCTCTTTACCATTGAGATGAATATTTGTGGGCACGCTCACTCCTACCAATTTAGGGAAGATGTTGCCCTGTACCTGCAATCCTTTCATCAAAAGCACATGTATGTACATGCAACATAATATTGCAAACAATGATAGGGATCGGTCAGACATGTGGATCTCGCAAAGCAAATAACTACGCCTTCATCCTCTACCACAAAAACACATTAGCAAGTACACTCAACATATAAACAACCATACACATGAAAGTATGGGGTAAGTATATCATAATCTAAAATAGACATATAATAATCAACATGAGAATATTATCACTTCTATCTATGCATAAGGTAAAACCATGACATCATAATCAAGTATCATCATCAAATGAAACAATAGTAGCTCACATGAAATGTGGCCCAAAAGAATTCGGCCAATCAACTGAAACCAATGCCTAAAAGAGTACGACATCATAAACTAAAAGAAAAACATGGGTGGGTATTACATCCACCCCCCCTAGGATTCGGATTAATCTTGGAAGCCTGGGACAAATAGGGATATAACTCCCATAAACATGAAGCATCCTAATGAGTCACATAAGATTCAGCATGTATATCCCATAGGACCTTTCCCTACTCTCTAGTTCAAACTCTGAGGGTCATTCCCCACTATAGGAAACTAAAACCCAGCTGTAGGTCCTCTACTCGCAGACTCAATCACAGGAGGATAATACACTGGAGGATGATAATCCAAGGCTGCATACACTCCATGAGATCTACCAACATTCCCAACTATAGGTTTGGAAGTCGCGGGTCTTTGCTCAGAAAAATGAGAAGCACATTGTGGACAATTTACTGTAATGTGGCCAAACTGACCATAGGTGAAACATCTGGTGCCTCTGAAATTGCCTCTCCCATTGGAGGGTGCACTAGAATGCTGGAAACCATCTCTACTAAAACTCTGCTGCGTGCTCTACACAGGCTGACTAAACTGATTGCACTTGGCGCGGGGACCACCTCAAGAATCCCTAGAGTGAGTACCACCGCTCTAACTATGTGGAGGATACTCCTTCTGCTGCGAGTTTGGATTACCCACAAAGGAACTAGTGGGCACCTTGAGGTTCCCAATCCCTCGAGACTGATTACCTCTAACCCCAAAACCAGATGCACCACCTGTAGGAGCACTCGTCCGGCCTCCATGGCCTAATGCCAAGTTAGCTTCCGCTAGGGTGGCTTTAATCACCGCAGCTCGCAAGTCCATAGGCTCAAATAGCTTCACGTCCCCTATGATGCAGGCATTAAGCCCTCGCACAAAGTGTTGTACCATCAATGCAGAATCCTGGCTATATCTAGCGTACTGCTTGAGTTCATAAAAATGATGCTCATACTGCTCTATTTTCATAGTTAGCTATCTAAGATTATGAAACTCGTCAGCTCTTTGTTGCCTCTACTGATCAGATAGGAACCTATCTCTAAAGTTCTCAAGAAAGAGTTCCCAAGTAATAGTTTCCATACGGAGTCCAATCTTTTCTTCCTCAATCTTCCACCAGATAGCTACAAAATGTGTCAACTGCATCATGGTGTATCTCACTTTAATATTACTACTAAAGGGATGCATCACAAAAACTCTATCCAAAGCTATCAACCAAGTCTCTGCCTCTAAATGAGATTCTTGTCCATTGAAAGGGATAGCCTTTCCTCTCGTCAGGTCTCTCATGTGGTTGGTTGCAACCACTGCTGGGTCCACTGATATAGTCCCCCTACGAGGGATCCTAGATCACTCCCTCTATCTCTCCACCTACTAGGAGTGATGAGATGCCTCCCGCTCCACTCTGGCTCTCTTAGGAAAGCGATCTAGGATTGCCTAAAGAATCTGCCTAGTATCCAAACCCCTAGACTCATCCTAATTCTCTCTCCTCTACTCATCCATGTCCTGATGCTGACCACTCTCCTGCCCATCACTAGTGGAGGATCTAGTCCACCTACCTCCCCCACGGGCACCAAACCTACCTCTACCAAGGCCTCTAGCTACTCTTGTCTTAGGCATAATTCCTGAACAAATAGAGATAAATACAAATCTCACCACATAGCTTAAATCATAAACTAAAGAATGAATAAACCATAAAGCAATAATCTAAAAACACAAATGTTTTATGTCTATGTTTTATTTTCAAGTTCAAGCTAGACACAACCTAATGGGTGTACAATTCCCAGAGTTCCCAGTGTAGAAACTAGTGTTCTGATACCAAATGTAACGCCCCGCCAGGGAACCCAAGAGAGATTAACCTAGAACATGATACTATGTGTGCTGAATTATTATTTTTTTTAAAGTTAACATAAAGAGACATACATTCATGCGAAAGCAATTACCATTTATACACATGCAAAACACATACATACTCAGGAGAGAGAGGGTATTTTAATTATGTCAGCCTAGATGAATGCAGATAGGGAAGTCATACTGAAACTCATCCAACATTAGGATGATTAGGCTTAGGTTAGGGTTTCAGATCTGTATGTTACCTCCCCTCTTTACCATTGAGATGAATATTTGTGGGCACACTCACTCCTACCAATTTAGGGAAGATGATGCCTTGTACCTGCAATCCTGTCATCAAAAGCACATGCATGTACATGCAACATAATATCACAAACAATGATAGGGTTCGGTCAAACATGTGGATCTTGCAAAGCAAGTAACTATGCCTCCGTCCTCTACCACAACAACATATCAGCAAGTACAATCAACATATAAAAAACCATACACATGCAAGTATGGGGTAAGTATATCATAATCTAAAATTGACATATAATAATCAACATGACAATATTATCACATCTATATATGCATAAGGTAAAACCATGACATCATAATCAAGTATCATCATCAAATGAAACAATAGTAGCTCACATGAAATGTGGCCTAAAATAATTTGGCCAATCAACTAAAACCAATGCCTAAAAGAGTACGACATCATAAACTAAAAGCAATACATGGGTGAGTATTACACATTGTAAGCTTTACAGGATCTGTTATCATTAATTAGAGATTGCATTCACTATCAGATCAACATTTATATTGTAGTTGCATTCTAAAAAGTGCATCACAACTAAAATCCTTTTGTAGAAGGTGGACTTAACCATTCTTTGATAAATCTCTTAACAGATTGCACACCTAACGGTGATGCTAAAGCTTCAAACAAAGTAGATGCTAACAGGTCTCCACCATAATACTATTAACAGGGTAGATCATTAGAAGTGATCAATTCTAAGCCTTTACGGGCTCCCTTCTTATCTGCAGACAGTTTTTACTTCCTAACAGGAGTTTTCTGCGATATCATATCATGTGTTATGTGTTATTTGTTTTCATGAATGTTTCTTGAATGTTTACACATGTAAAGAACTTATATTATGATTTTAAATACATATAGAAAGATGAATAGATAGATAGGAATATACAAATCTGATGACTCAAAGGTTAATTGGCCAACCACATAAAAAAATTTAGAGGTAGTGATTCACCCCTCCCCTCTGAGTACATCATTCCAATAATTCCAACAATTGGTATCGAAGCTAAGTCTATTTCTTGAAAAGCTTAAAGACTTAAGAGAAAATATCAACACAATGGAAAAGTACAGACTGGACAAGACTATTGAGAATGAGAAATTACAAATTCAGATTTACTATGAGCAGTATAAAGAGGCGAGAGTAAGAATGAGAAAGTTTCTTGATGAAAGAAAGATCATGGAAACTAAGCTTAATGAAAAAGATTATCATGAAGAGGAGATCCCAGATTACTTCAACTATGTTAAATCATCAACAAGCAAAGCTTTAGACACATCAGTAGAAGAAATCACAAGTCTACAAGAATTCAATCCACATCTGACAAAGAAAATCAAGATGCTACAAATCGGTCAAGAGACTTGGATGGTAAAAATGATTGATGTCATGAATGATTCAAGAAAAGCTGAATCAGAGAGAACATTGGCTATTGATGATAGGAGGAAAATCACTAAGAAGCTACAAGAAAAAGAATCAGAGATTCAAAGACTTACTAATCATCACCATGAGATTACCAATCAAATTATTCTTATGAGTCAAGAGGCAAATAGATTAAATACTAAACTCATTGAAAGAATACAGATCATCGGTGAGCTAAACAAAGAGAATGAGAAACTAAAGCATGAAGTCAAGATTTAGAATCAGCACAATGAATTGATCAAGAAAGCTGAAGATAGCAATAAAAGAATGGATGATTTCCTTGATGGTCAGAGAACAGTCAACAACTACACAAGAATAGGGTACGCCAATAATGGAGAATCATCTAATCAATCAGATCAAAGGAATGTTTATGCAACTCCAAGGACCAAGAAGATGTCGTGAAATCACTGTGGACGACTAGACCACACCTCAAACATTTGCAGAAATAAAAAGAAAGGTATTCCTCAATCATAATCTACTTTCATTGGTAATTGTTATAAATGTCACAAGTAAGGACACAAGGCATATGAATGCAGAGCCAAGATGACAAAACCAAAGAAGGAAACCTACATGGACAAGTACTGTCCTACCTGAAAAATGAATGGACATACATATCAGGAATGCTGGAAAAAGAATAAGCAAGCATGAACACCAAAAGACCCTGATAATGGCTACAAACCAACAAGAGTAGGTAACTCATATGTTTGGGACTATAACACATGGGTAAATTGCATAGCATGTGGAGAGTATGGTCATATATCTACCAACTATATGAGGAAATGGACTAGAAAAATAAGAGGATGGTTCAATCCAGGTATGGCATGTTTACATTGTCATAAGGTTGGACATGTGATAAAAGATTGCAAAGACCGACTGACAGAAACAAACACTTATCCCAACGGAAACACCATTGATGACATCAAGAAGATGAGAAACAAGATGTGGGTAAAAGCAAAAAACACGGAAAGTGCTGGAACAAGAAATGCAAATGATGATGCCCCATCCAATGGATCTAGTGGCATCACCATCTCCAACTAAATTGCACAAGTATGGAATTGCATTATGAAAAGTTATATTATGTATCGGTTCCATTTACATATTGATCATATAGACAAAATTAGCATTATTGAAGATGCACTATATTGTTACTTGTAAAAAACCATTGATTAATGGGTACAAATTAGCATCAGTGAGCACACACATAAAATTTAACACTACTTACCGAAATGTATCAGTTACTACACAAAAGCAATGTTTCTAAGTGTAAACCGACAGACATCGATAATCCTTGAGCCGACGAAAGTTGTCGCCATTTTACCAACAATCATCGGTGAAGTCACCAAAGCTGCTAGCAATCCTAACACTTTGTTCTTACACCGAAGATGTTATTTATGTCTCAACTGATGAACTCAGTCTTTGTATACCAACAAGTTGTTCGGCATTAATGACAACTTAGGGCACAAAAGTTATAAAATCATGATGGAAGAACTCATTTCGCACCCAAAATTTTTGAGCAACCAAGTAGAGCTACGTAGAGTGATTGAAGAGAAAATTGAAGTGTGACTTCAGCAAGATTCTAACTCAACTCAAAGGATTCATGAGCGGTCAAAGAGATTCAGTAAGTACCTGCATTCATCAACCACACTGTTTAAATTATGAAAAGCCCTAAATTTATGAAAACAATGGCATCTACTTCTAGAGTTGAAAAGTTGAAAGAAGATAAGAATAAAATGATCAATCTTATCAGCAGAGGCACTTGTGTTGAACCTAAATACAAGCTGCACCCAGAAATTGCATCACAACCTGATGATTTAGGAGCATTCTCCAGAATCCAACCTATGGTTTTTCTGGTAGAGGACGTAAGGTCCTATATACATTGCAAGATCTCAGAATTAGGATATATGGACCTAGACAATGCCTACAAGGCACTCTATGATGAATCTAAAAACCTGAAAGAAGAGCACAAGCATCTGGAAGTGAAAGGTCTCACAAATGCATTATAGTTTCCCAGAGTTTTAAGATAAAATGGATAAAGATAGTTCTCAGCAAAATGCATAACCAGACTTTATGGCTTAATAAACCAAAATGAATAATAAAGGATGTTATTCATGTAGTTACTAGATATCCTACAACCAACAAACCACAAGCTCACAAGCTCACAAGCACCCATCCCTAAAGGAAGTGGAAAAGCTAACTGGTGCAAAATCAAACAAAAGAACTCTCAAGGTCAACACTATCACCGACGAAGAACTCAAGTTTGGTGCATGTGTGGTAGGGTAAAAGATCTTCTAGGCTAGCAGAATGAATAGCATAGAAAGCACTGCTATGAGCACAGGTTACAAGATCATCAAACAAGGAAAGAAGATGGATCTTGTAGAGATTTTGTTGAATCAACTTGAGGATAACATGAACACCATAAGATCTTCAAAGACAAACACTTGTAAGTTTGGTTACCTCATTATGTACATATTCTTTTACTTTAAAGAATATTTTCCTTCCATAGGCAAAGTAGTATGGGATACAAGCAAACCGGTCACCATACAAATATATGAGCATATAGAGTCATTAGGAACAGATTTTGATGACCTAATGAAATGAGTACTTCAAAGAATTTAAAGAAAAGATGAAAGCAAGAACTAGGATACCTGAAAGTCTGATAGAATAATACAAAGAGGATATATGTTTTATGGTAGATACTAATTTTACCCATATCAAGCCAGTAGTACCTAGGAAATCCTAGCTATCACATTTGGAGTATGAGATCAAAATAGGATAGGCCACTGAGTGCATCAAGGCACTATTAAATCAACCACTTGACAATAAGAAACCAAGATTTGGCACCTATGAAGAAGCCAAACCAAAGATCAAGAAAGATCTTGTTGTCAAGAAAATCATAAACAAGAAGAACAAAATGGTTAAAAAGTTAACCAAGCAATTTGCAGTCACTGAAGAAGGTGAAAAGGAAACAAAAGGAAAGGAGGAACAAATAGAAGGATAGTCACCTATCGATGAAGAGACATAAAAGAATGACTCAGAGGGTACACATTAAGATTCTCCACCTCCTCCTCCACCCAAGAAAGAAAGAACAACAACCACTTCCAGAACAAGAAGCAAAACTGCAAAGGAATCAACTCCTTCACCACTTAAGAAAGGTAAAGTGAGAACCTACAAGAGAAAACTGGTCTCACCTAAGGAAATACAGACCAAAAGGAGGAAATGGGTCAGGACAAAAGAGGATCTAGAAGACTCGGCTATGGATGAAGATGACATAGATGTGCAAAAGGGGAAAGAACCCTTGATTTCAAACACAATTGATGAAATCTATAAGAATATCTCAGAATCACCATCTATTTCTGATCCTAACATTAGGAAATGGTTAAATTTTGATCCAGAGGATTAAAAAAATATTGAAGAAGCTATAATTGGTAAAATGTGCAAATATCATTATGTTCCACTACAATTCTCAGAATATGATGTTCCTAAGGAACTATCAGCAAGATTGTCTGCTAGATGGACATTTTCTTTGCATCAAGAAAAGGAAATAAGAGAAAGAGTACTTGTTACTCTTATGCCTTCAGATTCAAAGAAGGAAGAAATAAGTGAGATGATGAAGAAATATGAAAATTAGTTCTCACCAAAAATGAGAGCATATGAATTTCTCAAAGGGAAGCTAATTGATCTTGATCAAGACAGCATTAAGAAGTGGTGCAAGATACTCAAAAATCCCATTAAGGAAGCTAGCCCCAAGAAGGGAAACATCATCATCAAGGAAATACAAGATGACTCATCTGTAGAATTGGACAAAGAAGAGAGTGATCCAGCATGCCCAAAACATACTGAAGTTATAGATGAAGTATGGCCCAACACTACTCTTGACAAAACACATAATGAGGAAAGCCAAAATCCACCAAGTCCAATTCATATTGACTTGAGTAATGAAGAAGAGGTTACCAAAGAAGATTTGACAATAAAAGGTAACATAACTGATGATATCAATGATGAATAATGGTTGGATAACATTATCAATGACACTACAGGAAAAGACCCTACAGAAGAAGTGCAAAAAGATGAAGATAGCAATGCTTCATAGGGAAATACTGACAGACAGGATACAACTATTGACACTACAGAGGTCAATAAACCGACCAACGTGAATGTTTTGATACAAGAAATTGATATTGAATCAAGTCAGGAGAAATTTCTAAGAAAGATGATGATATACCCAAGGACACGGGTAATGAAAAAATCAAAATGCATCAGATACTCCAAAAGATACAGATACAGAGATGAAGGATGCAACCGACACTCAGAAAGAGGTGTCTACTAAAAAAGACAAAGAAGTAGATAATAAAATAGATGAAACATTGAGAAAATATGAAGAGAAAGAAAAGATTGAAGAAGTCAAGCAGGATGAAAGCATGAAAAAAAAGGAAGATAAATCTGTTGATACACCCAAGGCCAATGAGGAGACATCTTCATAAAACCAACCGGTGGACTCAGAATAGAAGCAACAAGATATTTCATCTTCTCGACCCTCGCCCACACAATCCATCCAATCTAAAGGTCTACAAATGGAAGTACACCAATCTGGCAAATAGCCAAAGAAGAAGAAGAAAGATATGAAGAAAGATATCTTGGCGGTCACACTTGATGAGGTAATTGAGATACCCAAGTTGGATATATCCACTTTAGATATTGAAGCACTTCAAAAGTTTGGACTGATGTGTCAGAGAAAAGAAATTCAAGAGAAAATGAAAAAGGCACATAGGGAAGCCCAAACACTTGATAAAGAAAGGGACATTCTACATCAACTTGTTCCAGATATCAAAATTGAAGATAGTATATCAGTCATGGAACAAATCACAGTACTTACTGATGCCATCACAAATCAAAATGTTGATGCAGAGAAGGAGATGGAAGAACAAGAAGAGATGAAGTATCAACACAAACTAGTTGAGAAGATCAGCCAAGAAGTGGCAAAGAACAAGGTAAAGCTATCTGAACTAGCTAGTGAATTGGAACCTATGATTTCTAAAGTTGTTACCTTAGTTCATAAATTGTGCACATTAGAAAATTTTGTAAAAGAAAATAGTGATAAGCTGTCACAACTAGATTCAGATCTAACAGCTAGTGCACTAAGTTTAACCTCTGATGCAAACACAATAAAGCTGCATCATGAAAAGATCACAGAGGTAAACAAATTGTGACAAGAAATATGGGATGCAGAGACACACTTCAAAAATGAGGTTACAGAGCTACAAGCTCATATTTTACCAAACCTCACCACTCTGCAACACCATATAATAGATGCACAAAATCTAATCACAACCCAGAAATGTCTATGGTAGAAAGCATACATGACATGCATGTGAGGATATCACTTGAGCACATGGATCTTGAGAATTTAAAGGAGAAATGGGAGAAAATGATGGAGGAAATCAAAGCCTCACACTCACATTTTTGAAAAGTTGTAAGTACCTTTGCCCTCATTATCAAAAAAGGAGAAATGTATACATATGTAAAAATACACTTTAGTAGAAAAAGGAGGAATGTATACACTTTAGTAGAAAAATGAGGAATACATATGTACAAATATACTTTAGTAGAAAAAGGAGGAATGTATACAAATGTACAAAATACTATATGAGGATATGTACATAAACTTACACTTACCGACATATTCTTAGGGGGAGTCATTTCATGACTAAGGAAGAAGTATACACAAGGGTACATACTAATACATCAAGTATGTTGCACATATCAATTTTTGATACTAATGTCAAAGGGGGAGATGAAGACATTATTTTGCCATTAGTATACTTAGAGGAAAAACACAGTCAGAAAGCATTACCGGAAGACAGCAGGCATCACCGGCGGAACACAAGTAGTACCGGTGAAATGCAAGCATACCCAAAAGCACAAAGAATTTTGAGAAAAAATGCTAAGTATAAATATGACAAGCTTCACCGGCGAACATAAGCATTACTAGCGAACACAAGCATTACCAGCGAACACAAGCATTACTGGAAACATAGTTTCCAGAATAAACCTAACAAGAATAGACAAGCATACCCAACGACATATTCAGAGAAAGGAACACCGACAATCAAGAAAACTGACCATCAGAACCGACAGATAGATCAAGAACCTGCAAATTGTGGATCTAAGTTTTACACGTCTATTAAAGCAATGTAAATCTATTTATAGATTTTTATTTTTGTTTTAAATCAGATTAGATGGTCATGCATGCTTTATGTAAATGCTTTAAAGCATCCTAATAGATCTAAAGCATATCTAACTACAGATCAAGATAAAGTTGTATATCTTGAATCTAGAGTTAACGTGTAAATGCATGAATCAAGAATTGAGCCTAGATTAGTATAAATAGATGTTCGTACTCAATTATGAGTACATGAATTCTTAATAATTGATAGCCACAAAAGAGCATCTAAGGAGTAGAAGGAAGAATTCATGCAAAGCTCACAAATAGAATATATCAATTATCAAAGAACACACAGAGGCTACCGACGAGCAGATAAAGGTAATACTCAATCATGGAAGGATGATTAATAGTATTTTTGGAGCTTTATAGGATCTGTTTCATCATGAATTAAAGATTGCATTTATCTTCAGATCAAAGACTTATGTAGTTGCACTCTAACAAGTGCATCACATCTAAAATCCTTTTGTAGAAGGTGGACTTAACCTTCCTTTGTAAATCTCTTAACAAAGTGCACACTTAACAGTGTTGCTAAAGCTTCAAACAAAGTAGATCTTAACAGGTCTCCACTGTAATACTCCTAACAGGGTAGGTCATCAGAAGTGACCAAATTGTAAGCCTAAACTAGCTCTTCTTATCTGTAGATAGTGAAGTTTGTGGGTAACAATCCCCACCATAGTTTTTACTTCCTTAACAGGAGTTTTCTGCGATACCATATCTTGTGTTATGTGTTATCAAATTTCATGTAT
>MU224482.1:2038326-2052821 GCA_018584345.1 Thuja plicata | reverse complement strand
AAATTCCCAAAATTAATTAAATAATTAATTTTATTTAATTAAATAGCTTTAATTGATTAATTACCATTAATTGATTAATTAAACTCAATTTCCTATAGTTTAAATTCAAATATTTAAACTTACTAATTAATTTCTTCCAATTAAATTAATTTCAATTAAATTAATTTCAATTAAATCAATTTAATTTCATCAAATAAAGCAATTCTTAATCAAAAAGAATTCAATTATCTCATGTGTTGAAAACAATTATTAAATAAATGAATTAAATACTCATTTATCTTCAAAGAGATAACTCCAATCAGATCACATGGGTTACTCCACCCATCTCTCTACTCCACATGGGTAACTTCACCCACCTCTTCAGTTCAAAAAGGTAACTCATAATTAGCTCTTCAGTCAACCAAACTCTATCTCCTTTTTACCAAATGAAGAGGTGGAGTTTACTGAGGACCTCTCCAGTTCCTTTCGATCTCAACCGTTCATCTCCCTGTCTCTGGGATTGATCTCAACCGTTCATATCATTACCAATTCCTATATAATAAACCCTTCATAACCATTTGAAGGATCCAGGATTTCAAGCTCTCGTGCACCATTACTCTGTCAATTTGGTTCTAGCATTCAAGCCATCTTGCGATCACACACCCATTTCAATTAGCAACTTCTCAACACTTCTCAAGTCATAGACGCTGCCCCACCAATACTGAGCATCAATAATAGCGTTTCACAAGGAGTAGAGAGAAACAATAGAAGCTTCAAGCATCGTGGGGTTTGCATTAATTTGTTCTCCTTTCTCTTGCTTGTACATTTTATTGATTACGTTTCATTGTTATTCATCTTAGTAGTATCATGTATTTGGTTTATATCAATTGTGAAACCTTTGCTACTGACCCTTGCCTTTGGAAAGCTTGGGAATCCATGGATCATGAACAAAAGAAGAGGCATACATTTTGGTGAACCCGACGTGAACAAACAGCCCAAATATCTCTTGCAGAAAAAGAACTAGATTGATCAACCACGATCGTACGATTGTAAATTTAAAAATCTGACTTTTCTTTGACATTTGTATTATTTCACAGTTGCTGGTATTTTTCCGCAATCAAACAAACTGTGCCACAATCGACTGGTTTAATACCGCAATTGATTGTAGGCTTTCACAGTATTATTCTGTCTATTTCTGTCTTCATTCTTTTGGTATTTTTCCGCAATTGTCTGATTTGTGCCATAATTGTTCGATCTATGCCGCAATTCAACTAATTTTGCCGCAGTTGTCTAATCCGTGCCACAATCGACAGCATTAGGCCGCAGTTTCCAGTGCTTAACCACAATTGACAGAAGTTTACCGCAATCGCAGAAATATTGCAATATCAAATCCAAATCTTCTGCCCATATGTTTCTAATTTGATATTTTTTTCAGTTTCTGTGCAGGATTGGACCAAATCACTAAGGAGAGAAGGGTAAGTTTTGGTAAGCATCATTCATTATTTCAAAGTTACATATATTCTCATTTTGCAAATAATCCTTTTTTGGTACTAACCTATTTAAACAAAGCAAACTAAAAGGAATTCATTTTTCGATTTGAGTTTAAAAAGAATAGTGCTTGCAAAACATATCACAACTCATACTTTGGATTTGGGCTTAAAATTGACGTGAGGATTAAAACTGAACAAAGGCAAAAAATCTCTCAATTTGGTGCTTTAAAATTGAATAAGCAATCAACACCTACTTTTGGGCTTAAAATTAAACATTGGTGCTTGTATGGTGGTGTAGCTTAGTTCAAACTTCAAACTTTGGAGCTTAATCGATTTACCTTGTGTCTTGAGTTTTGGGTGCACTTGCACAAACTGTTAGATCACAAACCTTTATACTTTTTTAGAAAGGCCTGTCCGGGAATGCGCTTCTTCCTTAGAGAATGACCTTAAACTGGTAATCCTTCCGATCGGTATATAAACAAGGCACGAACCAAAGTTCCATCTTATCTAGCCAAGCTTAGGCGAGGCGTGTTGATAATAGTCTGGATCGGGTGAATATCCCTAAGGAGCCAACATGGTCAACTAGGCTCTTAAGTGAGTCACGCATGTACAAACCGATTGGAGAGATGCCATGGACCCTTACTACAACCTTGATTAAATAGAGGCCCACCCATTTTACCTCCAAACAAATACCTTATTATAGTGCAAGGTGTTGCAGAATTTCCCCCCAAGATTCCCAACATATGTGTCCCATAGTATTTGTGTAGTGAAAGAGATCTTCACTCCACGACAACAATACCTGGAAATGGAAAAAACACAGGCACCTACATCATGGACCTTCGTGTCCTAGTAGCATGACAATTGTTGTGTGAGCTAATGGACATTCAAGAATTGGGCCTATAACATTCAATTATGAAGCCATTGACCTAGATTAATCTAGTTGTTCATTGTTGAGACCTCGTGATAACCTTGTAACTTGAAAAATTTGTACAACATACATAATTTCAGTCTTCATTCTTAAAAACATAGTGTCTATTGTGCTTGTTTCTTTGATCAATTTTTGAAAACACAAAACAAAACATCCAAACTGTCAAAATGAGTCAAACGTGTTAAAGTCTAAGGTTGTCAACGTCAACTATCTTGCAAATCAGAAGCATTGTTCTATAAAATTCAAAAATATCAAGCAGTGATATTTATCCTTTAGTCTTTTTTAGACTGTTCCTCCTTTACCACAATTGCCTGCATTGTGCCACAATTGAAGGAAGTTTGTCGCGGTTGATTTTTTTATTGTCGCAATCATCGTGTTTATTACCACAATCGGTGATAAACTACTGCAATCGACCAGTTATTTTACCGCAATCGGTGAAATTGTACTGCTATTGACCAAATATACTACATTCCTATTTTGACCTGAAACCTTGAAAGAATTCTTCACTTGGTGTCCAAAACTAGTGTCTAACCCAGGAAAATGTGAAGAACATTGTGTGAATCTCTAAACATTAAAGATTACCCTTTCTCTGTAAAAGCATGATTATTGTCAAAAACATTGTTAGTTCAAAAGTTCAGACTAGAAATACCTTGATCTCATCATATCAAACATCATCATCTTTATCAAAGTGACTTTGTCCAAGGAAAAGGTTGGAAAATCTTATCTTTTATCATCACCACTTTGAGATCAAGTTATTTCAAAATCTGTTCCTAGAATTACCCTTGTCCAAAAACATAACTCGGACTTCCTTAGAAATGATCTTCTTCCTTGTTTGCTTTATATCACTTGTTTTAGTTACAAAACCTGGACCTCACTATGTCTCAAACACCTCATGGAGGACCTTACACAAGGTATAAGGCTAGAACTCAACCTGATGAGTCATATATCAACCGTTTCCCCGCTTGGGAAATAGAGCAAGAGAACAATCCCTTCACGAACACCAGTTCTGCTCTATTCATTGAACAACCCCATGGGGCAGCCTTTTTCCAAGACATCACAGAAGAATAACTTGAATATGTGGAACAAGATGCTTACTCCATGAAAGTAGTTGACGTTGTTGTAGAGAGTAATCATGAACATTACTTGGCCATGTTAATAAAGAAGGGAGTCAAAATCCCCACTGAATTTAGTGTATCAACTATATGGCCCAAAAACCCTCTCGCAGGTTAAAACATTACTCACACTCCTCAAATACTACATGTTGTGTCACAGATCCTTCCACCATTGGTTTTACCCACATTGACACAGAATGTATCCAATCAAACCAATGACCCGACCCAGGCTAGCACATCTTCTACTCAAAGCATGACAGGCTTGCAACAAATTGCACCTATGGTCACTAGTATGCCTCCACCTTTGGTCTCATGGCCAGGACAATCAAGCTCTCATGCTATGCCTTCCATCCCACCAAACACCAACTGTTCTAAAACTATGCCACTGCTGCAATCAATTCACACTCACCTTGGGATCAACACATCATGCCTGCAGGGATCCATCTCTGTAGGAACAACTTACAGTCAAGGCCCATCCAAGGCTACACCTTTTCCCATGCTAACACCAATCCAACCTCCACAACAACAACCCCAGCTTCAGTTACCTCAACCCCAACCTCCGCAATAGCAACCCCAGCTTCAATTGCCTCAAAACCAACCCCCGTAATAGCAACCCCAGCTTCAGTTTCCTCAGCTCCAACTCCCGCAATAGCAACCCCAACTTCAGTTTCCTCAAAACCAACCTTAGTAATAGCAACCCCAATTCCAAACCCAACCTCAGCAGCAGCAATATCTACCCCAGCATTATCAACCCTAGTTTCAGTCACAACAAAAAACACATCAAAACCCACCATGGACTACTCATGTCCCTCTGGTTACAAATCACTTGGTTGGGAATCAATATCAAGTCCCTAGGATGAAATCCTATGTTCCTACTCAATGGACACAGAGGCGTAGCCTCATACCTACCACGGCACAAAGGAATGTCCACATGCACCAGCCTCAATATCAAATGGACATGCTAATGCAACAAATGCAAACCCTTCAAACCCAAATGATGGATATGAAAAATTAGGGTCAAACTAAATCCTATACCACAAAGGATTTATACCTGTACCCTTTTGACCATTCTCTTCACATGTCTCCATTCCCAAATCACTTTTTGATACCGAAATTTGACAAGTATAGGGGCAGTACCAACCCTATTAAGCATATCCAAGAGTTTTTTGCTAGTTGCATCAAAGTCGCTCATGATGAGACATATCTAATGCAACTGTTCCCACAAAGCTTGGCTGGACCAACAATGGAATGGTTCTCACATCTACCTCATGGCATTCAATCTTGGGGAGAATTGGCTAAAAAGTTCATAGCTCACTTCCATCATAACATCCAGCGCAAGTTCATCATCAAGGACCTTTGTGATATCAAACAGAAAGATGAAGAGTCATTTGTGAAATTCCTACAGAGGTGGAGGAATATGGAAAACCATATAACATATGATGTGCCTAAACAAGACTTAATAGTCATGTTTGTTGACAATCTAATTCCAAACATGTCATTCACAACAGAGTTACAATTAGCTCTGAACTTCACACAACTCATCAAAAGAGGAGATCATTGTGAGCATAACTTAGTCAAATGAGGAATCCTTGCAGATCCCACACAAACAAATACAAATAAGGATGCAACAGAAAAATCTAAGTGGTGGAACAAAAACAAAAATGTCACTAGCGATGGTGTCATTGATGTGAAGACAGTCAACTATGCACAACCCAAGGTGTCACTACAAGGTGCACCTGTGGCCAACCCAAAACCCACAGGGCCCACTCAACAAGCATACACCCAAAACCAACCTCCCCATGTACAAGAAGCCATTGTGTCAAATAGTCAACAACAAAATCAATGCAAACCACGGTTTCAATTCCAACAACAAGATTTCACACCATTGGGAGAGTCGATAGAGTTAGCTTTACGCAAGTTGATACAATAAAACACTATCACTCTCCAAGAAATCAAAGACTTTGAACAAGATGAAAACAAACCAAGGTGGTATAATGACAAAGATTTCTGCAAGTTTCATCAAGTGAAAGGTCACAAAATGGCCAACTGCTACCAATTCAAACATGCTATCCAAGATCTGATTGACACAGGGATCATCGATGTGACGAATACTCAAACCAAAGGCACAATTGATCACACTATATTCAACGATACCTTTTGTGATCACAACAAGGGAAAAGCCTTCGGGTCTGGTGGACAAACAAATCAAGTTAACTGTACATATGCCAATAGTGATAATGTCATCAATTGCCTCAATCCTTCAGATAGCCATGTGGCTACAATCACTATCAAAGACCAAGGTAACAATTGTGTTGTAACAATGCGTCATGCTAGAGTCATCTTGCAAGGAGTACCATCCTCAACTACTACATCAACCAATCCTATAGCATACTCGGATCCACAAACAAGAAAAGTGGACCAACTAAAGCACACACCTACCCAGATCTCCATGTTTGACCTATTGCACATATCTCCACAGCATAAACTGGCACTTGACCAAGCACTTCAGAATGTAGCTGTCCCAAGGGACATAACACTCAAGAGTTTCCAAATGATGGTCAACCATATAGTAGCTAACAAACATTCCACATTCATAGACCATGATGTACCACCGCATAAACCCCTGCATAATGATCCTCTACACTTACTTGTCCATATCCACAAAAGCGTTGTCTGTAGGGTCCTTTTTGATGGTGGAGCTGGGTTAATCATTTGTACTCTAAAGTTAATCAAGCAAATCGTCTATTCAAAATCAAGCATTGATGTCACAAGAAGGGTAAATATCAGATCTTATGATGAAGAGGAAAGGTCCTCTAAGGGTATTATAAATCTACCTATTCGCATTGGTCTTGTGGTCAAAAACACACCCTTCCAAATCTTAGACCTTGAGTTGGGATACAACATGTTACTAGGGACACCTTGGATACATGAAATGCAAGATGTACCTTTGACATACCATCAATGCATCAATTTCCCTCACCAAGGAGAGGAGATCATCATAGAAGGAGATCCCAATCCCTTCCAATATTGTAATGCGGTCCAAATCAGCACTGATAACCAGGTACCATCGAACCAAGATGCAAGCATCCCATCCTCTTCAGATTCAAATCCCAAGGATATCACATGAGCAATAGGAAAGATAGTCATTAAACAAGATGCAAGCATCTCATCCTCTTCAGATTCAAATCTTAAAGATATCACACAGAAAGCAGGCAAGTTAGCCATCATAGATAAGGGTTGTGGTGAATACAAATATGAAGAGGATTTTACCATCACAAACATGCCTCAAACCCCAAGGACTCATGGCATTCCACAACCTATTATCGCAATAGAAAATCCACAGCCTGTTCTATTCAGATGTCCACCCACAACCTTTGTCCGGTGGGGAGACATAGCAGAAGAAAATCCTTTTGAACAAGTCATCAATACCTGGTTATACCAAGATTCCCCTAAGAGAATCTGACCTCCATTACCTTTGTCAAACTATGGTAACAGTTACACAATTATACAAAGATTTGGGTACAATGGTACAATGGGACTAGGGGAAAGACAACAAGGCATATATGAATTGTCTCTCCCACCAACCCAGAGAAACACAAGAGGTTTGGGATATGGACAACAAAGCACTAGTCCTGTGATCCAAGACATTCAAGTCAATCACAAGCAAATAGTAGAGATGCACCAGGGGCACAACACAGAGCATGTCCTAATAAGAAACATATTAGCGCAATTGTTGCCCACCGAAGAGGGAACCACACAATCCCAAATAAACCTATACTTAGCAATCAAAGATAACCAAGGAAGTGAGACATCAAATGAACATTCCATTGAGACTGACTCCCATGAGTATGAGTGGAGATCCCTCCATGACTCTGAACTGTCAATCCCATATTTTTCCCCTCGGGCCGACATTATCATAAATCTAGCAAACTTGTTTGACCAACTGACCATCACTGAATAGCCCTGTATAGACAAACATGTCATTTATCAAACCTCAAGTGGTGCGTCCACATCACAGACCAATTTTTTAGGCACCATATCAGCAGTCTCATTCAGTCAACCAGAGCCAAACAGTAGTAAAAGTGTTTGTCTTGTACACCCTGAGCTTATAGAGTGGGATCAACAAGGGCCACCTGATCTAGATGTCTTCAAGAATGACGAGGTGATAGCTCATTTCATGGGACTAAGGGAAGGCATTCTATCAATAGATCACAAGAAAGGATTCTCCATTAACCTAGATAGAGTAGCGTATTTCAGGGAGGAAGCTCCTCTTTCCAGTCCACAAAAGAAAAAAGAGCAAAAGAATAAAAAGCTAAAAGAAGACGTATCTTCTATCGAAAACCTCACTGAGGCGCTAGAAGATGGAAAGAAAGAACTCCTCCCCTTAACAAAGGAGAAATTAGCATTATTAGTAGAAGAATCATTAGCAGAAGAAATAGAGGAGATCAACTTGGGGGATGACAAGAACCCAAGGAACATTTACTTGGAAAAATCACTCACTCCTCAGGAGAGAGAATAGTTCATCAGTTTCTTCAAGGAAAGAATGATAAATTTTGCATGGTCCTACTCAGATATGCCAGGATTAGATCCAGAGCTCATTCTACACCATCTCCCATTGCTACCCAACGCCAAACCTATCAAACAGAAGCTAAGAAAGATGCACCCTCACGTTGCATTGCTAGTCAAGGCAGAACTGAAAAAGCTCCTAGATGCTAAATTCATTAGACCTATACCATATGCGAACTGGATATCTAATCTGGTACCAGTTACAAAGTACAGTGGTCAAATACAAATTTGCACAGACTTCCGAGATCTCAACATAGCATGTCCCAAGGATGACTTCCCTTTACCAAACATTGATATGATAGTAGACCTAACTGCCGGACATCAAATGCTATCACTCATGGATGGCTTTTCAGGTTACAATCAAATAAGGATCATGCCAGAGGACCAACACAAAAAAACTTTCACATGTCCTTGGGGAACATATTGTTGGAATGTCATGCCATTTGGACTAAAGAATGTTGGAGCGACATATCAAAGGGCTATGATGACTATATTTCATGATCTCATCCACAAGACAATGGAAGACTATGTGGATGACATATTAGCCAAATCAATAGTTTGAAAAGATCATCTCCAGGTTTTGGGACCCATCTTTGACAGAATGCAGGAATTCAAAGTCCAACTAAATCCAAAAAAGTGTGCATTCGGTGTCACAGCGGGAAAATTATTGGGGTTCATAGTATCACACAGAGGAATCGAAGTGGATCCAGCAAAGGTCAAAGAAATATTGGACATGCCTCCACCATCAAACTTGAGACAACTAAGAGGGTTACAAGGAAGGCTCCAATCGATCAGATGCTTCATAGCTCAACTGGCAGACAAGTGCCACCCATTCCAACATCTATTGCATAAAGACATCAAGTTCATATGGATAGAGCAATGTGAACAGGCATTTCAGATATTCAAAGACTACCTTCTTAAGTCTCCTATATTGGTACTACTAGTACAAGGTAGACCATTGCTTCTATATATCTCAACGACAGAATCAGTGTTAGGTGTACTCTTGGCACAACATGATGACGCAGGAAAAGAGAGGGTCATTTTCTATCTAAGTAGGACTTTGGTTGGATATGAGATAAACTATACGCCCATTGAGAAGTCATGCCTGGTAGTTTTTTTTTCTTCCCAGATGCTCAGACACTACATGTTGAGTCACCAAATGAAATTGGTTGCACATATTGATCCTCTCAAGTACCTATTAAGCAAAGCAGTGCTCATGGGAAGACTGGCAAAGTGGGTAATGATCTTAAGCAAGTTCGGCATTGAGTACGTAGACAAAAAGGCTATCAAAGGACAAGTGATAGTAGATCAACTAGCAGAGGCACCAATTCAAGACCACCAGCCTATTATCTCTAACTTTCCTGATGAATCTATCATGACACTACAACCGGCGATCGAGGTATGGAAAATTTATTTTGATGGATTGTGTATAAACCATGGTATAGGGGCAGGGATAGTTCTTATCACTCTAGATCATGATAAAATTTCAAAGTCTTTCAGACTTAACTTCCAATGCACCAACAACATAGAAGAATATGAAGCATTGGTCATCGGCCTAAAGATAGTGATTCAATGGAGAATCAAGAACCTTAGAGTCTTTGGCAATTCACAGTTGGTCATTAGTCAAGTTAACAATGATTATATGACCAAAGATGAGAAGCTCATACCATACAGAGCATAGATGGAATGACTGTGCACCAAGTTTCATTGCATTCTCTTCGAGAAAGTCCCAAGAGCACAGAACAAAGTGGCAGATGCGATGGCTACCATAGCATCACTGATTGATATGCCAGGTAACGATACCAAATTCCAGTTTCTAGTGGAGCAACTCTTGGTGCTATCACATCAGTCATCTATCATAGAATCAGCATGTGTCCTTGTTGGTCCTAAATCCCCATGGTACCAAGATGTCTATAGCTATCTCCAAAACAATGTCTTACCCCCAAACTTATCTAGGAACCAGCGAGAATCCCTCATCCGCCAAGCCTCTAGGTATACCATCCTCTCAACTACTCTATACTGATGAAGTATAGATGGAACATTACTATAATGTCTCACTTCCATGGAATCCCAGAAGGCTTTGTACGAGGTACATGAAGGAATATGTGGAACCCATAGAGGTGGCAATAGCTTATCTAAGAAAATAATCCGCATGGGATACTATTGGCCCACAATAGAGACAGATGCACACAAGCATGTTCAAAGCTGTAGACAGTGTCAAATTCATGGAGACCTCATCCATGCACCAGCCCAAGAACTAAATCCCATTACATCACCGTTACCATTTTCAATGTTGGGATTTGACCTGGTAGGCAAAATCACACCTTCTTCAGCAAACAGACACAAGTACATCATAGCAGCAATGGAATACTTCACCAAGTGGGTGGAAGCAATTCCCCTCACTTACATCACTAGAAAGAAAATAGTGATGTTCATACTTAACCACATCATCTGTCGATACAGGATCCCCCAAACAATCCTAACAGATCATGGTACACCTTTCCAGAACAAGGATGTTGAAGACCTATGTGAATAGTTCCACATCAAACAAGGGTTCTCCTCATTTTACTACCCTCAAGGGAATGGCCAAGCCGAAGCTACAAACAAAATGATCCTAAAAATACTGAAGAAAATAGTGAACGAATCAGGGAGAGACTGGCATTTACAGCTTAGTCCCGCATTATGGCCATACAGAACAAGTGTGAGAACACCCACGGGACCCACTCCTTTCTCCCTAGTCTATGGATCAGAGGTGGTATTACCCCTCAAAGTAGAAATCCCATCCCTAAGAATATCATTGAAGAACCTGGTTTCAGATGAAGACTATAGAGTGGCAAGGCTCAGTGAACTAGAGTTACTAGATGAAAGAAGGCAACATGCCTTTGACCACTTACAAGGTTATCAGAATCGCCTTAGAAGGAACTATCACAAGAAGGTGAAGCCATGAAAATTTGAGGTAGGAGACCTTGTCCTCATGGAAAATCAAAAGAATCAAGCAGAGTGAGTCAAACCCAAAAAGTTTGAGCCTAACTGGCTAGGACCATTTGTTATTATCAGCTCTACTCAGAGTGGGGCATTCATACTAGCAACACCAAAAGGAGATCAGTTCCCTGGCTACATCAACAACATGGACCTGAAGAGGTTCTACCCTTAAAGGTCTCTATGGTTAAGGCATTTATCTACATATAAAGAAAATATCAAAAAAAAAATACAAAATTTACCTTGGTGAAAACCTGGCAATCAGGCGCCTTGGCGACAATAAAAAAAAGCAAAAAAGTAAAGAGAAAACAAAAATTTCTCTCTCAGTGAAAACCTAGCAATCAGGTGCTATTGAGTAGGTACCTTGGTGAAAACCTGGCAAACAGGCACCAAGTGTTCAAATCCAGCTTCACCATCAATGAGCTCCAAAAGCTTGAGCACACTTCAAAATGCAAGACTATCCCAAGTTGTATCCAGAAGCACAAAACCCCTATGACCACCAAGCACTTACCCATCGTTAATACTGGTCCACTAGACTAGGGGGCAATTCCAAATGTCCAGAAAAATCCTAAAAATTGAAAAACTCATCAAAAATCCTAAAAAGATCAAAAATCAAGAGAAAATCAATCTTCATCAAAAACATTCAAAAAATTGCAAAAATCCCAAGCAATAAAACCAACTCGGTTATCAAGAGAGCAAGGGGCAAGCACACCTAGTCAATCAAATGTCACAATCATGAGCTTTGCAAATCAGCATTGGGCTCATCTGACATGGCTTTATCAATCTATCAATTCAATCAGCAGGTAATAGGCAACCAAGCCAAACTATCAATTGTCACAATCATGAGCTTTGCAAACTAGCATTGGGCCCATCTGACACAGCTTGATCAGTTGCCAACACAATCAAATTAATCTATCAATTGTCACAATCATGAGCTTTGCAAACCAGCATTGGGCCCATATGACATAGCTTGATTAGTTTCCAACACGATCACAATCAATCACATCAATCATCTTGCACAGTGATGGGTACGATCAAACCAGACAAGTCAATCTTATATGAGTAATCTATTACTGAAACCAAACACAATCAAAGCAATCAAGCCAATCAAGCCTATCCAAAGAGTTTGCGCCAATCAAGAGAATCCAACTGCATCGAGGAACCATACAAAAATGTTGACTAGGTCAGTCAAGTCAGTCAGATGTCAGTCTATATTTCACGGTTATGTTCTTACGCTACTCCAAGATCCACTATGTGAGGAGAGTAGCTATGATAGATCATGACTTATTTTCTTTGATTTTTGTCTATTGAATGTTCACTTTGATTCTAGGGCCATGATGATTCAGGATAAATGTGGTAGGCACTGTCACTTATCTGGTAGCCGCGCAGTTCCACGATCTAAGATTAACCCTGGGAAAGAATTGGACATTCTTCCTCTTTTATTTTTCTTGTTTGCTTTATAGAATCAAGAGCTCACAGCAATATTCAGATGGAATCTGAGTTGCTTTGGAGTTCTATCTTGGTTTCTATGGTCTTTCCCTTTATGTTGCAAACAAGAGCTCACAATGCTATCCAGATGGACTCTAGGGGTGTAGGAGTTCTATCTTGTTTGCTTGGCTTTCCCTTTCAAAAATCAAGAGCTCATAATGTTATCCAGATGGACTCTAGGTGCATAGGAGTTCTATCTTGGTTTCTTTGTTTTAGATTAATTTTAGAGGACAAGTGGTATCCAGATGGTCAATATCTGGGTGCTTTTGGCACTCTTTCTTTTCAAAAAAGGGAACATATTTGAATCCAGATGGTCAATATTTGGGTGCACTATGGGTCTCTTTCTATTCAATCTCTCTACTCCTTTTGCTATCAAGAGGTTGTGGCAATATCTAGGTGGTATGTGATCTGGATCATTTGACGCTCTTTCAGAATATCAAAAAATACAAAAAAAAGATGCAATGATGACAAATATTAGAAACAGGGGCAGCGACTTGGGACATTCATCCTTTTTGTCAGATCATATCTATCTAAAAATGCAAAAAGAAAATTTTTCTATCATTACATTCTATTAGATCAATCTCAGAGCACATCTATCCAAACTAACTTCTTTCTAACTAACACATGCATTACTCAAATATTTTGTGCATAGTAGATTGCATTCATTCATTAAGGGCATCATAAAAATAAAAAAACATAGTAGTTGCATACATGATAAATCATAAAAACACATGCATCCATAAGCACCTCATATAAACATATATTTCATATCTACCATCCTGCATGATCATGTAAGTAACATAGGAAAAGTAAAACATCCATATACGAGTCTACATAATAGAAACACATTGCATATACATCTAATCATCTAAACCACCAAATCATGTAGAATCATACATATAACAAAGTAAACATTGTACATCACATCAAAACACTAGCTGCACCTCATATAAATCAAAATATCTGAGTATAATGAAGAGTCGCAAGTCTGATCAAAGAAGGTAATCAACATGTATATCAATATATATCAGTGTATCGGGATACAAAAATGGTACTACTTAGAGTATACAATGAATCACTACAAAAATGGTACAAGGAACATCGTCAACAAGAGCTACCCCCACCCTCGTTAGGAGGCGCACGAGGGGGAGGCATATCAGAATCTATCCTATGAGAGGACCCAAGAGCTCTAAGACCACTACTTTGAGAATGATGAGCCCTGCTGGATCTCTACGACGTTGTGTAACTAGGCACCCTATGTGCCACAGGAACAGTCCCCTCATAATGGCATCTCCAGTAGTCAATCTCTCTCTGAGCATCTCGCCCAGATCTATAGTACCTGTCCCAAATCTCTCTGTGGGAAACATCTTGTACACTATCAATGAAAGAGCGGACCTCGACCCGATCCTGTCGCTCTCTAGACTCAGCTGCTGTAACACGAGCCTCCAAGACAGTCGCACGTGCATTGAATAAGGCAAGTCAGGCCTGCAGATCCTAAACCTGCTGGGTGAGGCACTCCACCTCTGAGGGATCATCATCCATACCACCCATGGAAATGTCCATATCACCCTCCTCTGCCTGGCCTCCCAGTCCCTCACCTCCTCTCCGCCTGAGAACCAAGGAATCATCTGTACTCTCTTAGCTATCCCCTGTGCTGCTACCAGTGCTGCCACTCTCCCCTAAGGAACCTGTCTTTGCACTCTACTCATCTAGAGCCTCCACGTCTATATCAGAAATCTCCACATCCACATCCTCAATAATAACCCGATCCTCATGTCGGGGAGCCAAAACTACAGATGTCTGCCTGCGCACCCTCTGAACTAACTAGGGTGCCTCCTCCTCTATGGCCTCCTCCTCCAAAATGGCCCCCAACCCAACTCTAGGAGCACTAGTATGACCCCCACTCCGACCACCCCTGGTCCTAACCCCTCTACCAGTACCCCCAGGACTAGG
>MU224482.1:1970092-2004953 GCA_018584345.1 Thuja plicata | reverse complement strand
CTCTGACATCACTTACTTCCTTACATATGGAGAATGCCCAGGTCATTTGAACCAAAAGGAAAGGCACAACCTGAGACTAAAAGCTAATAAATATGTGATTTCCCAGGGAACTTTGTTCAAAAAGGGGATCGATGGAACTTTTCTCAGGTGCGTTGATGAAGAACAACGGAAAGAATTGTTGAAAGAATTCCATGATGAAGCATGCGGGGGACATTACTCTTCAACTGTAACAGCCTATAAGATTCTTCAAAATTGGTTCTACTGGCCAGGAATGTTCAAGGATGCTTATCGGTATGTCAGAAACTGTGACAAATGTCAACTGTTTGCTGGGAGACCCTATCTGGCGGCGTTACCCCTCAAGCCAGTTATTGTGGAAGAACCATTCAGACAATGGGGAATATTTTCATCGGACCATTGAATCCACCATCTAGTGCTGGGGATATCTATATTCTAACATCCACTAATTATTTTATGAAGTGGGTGGAAGCAATACCCACGAAGAAGGCAAACTCTCAAGTGGTGTGCGAATTTTTTCTGAACTTCATTTTTGTAAGGTTCGGTGTGCCAATAAAAATTGTAGCAGATAATGCTACATATTTTTCTTTGGGAGAGATATCAACCTTTTGCTATGAGAATGGCGTAGCATTGTCCCATTCCTCAGATTATTTCCTGCAGGGAAACAGCCAGGCGGAATCCAGCAATAAAAACCTGATAGCCATAATGAAAAAATTAATGGATGATAGCCCCCAAGAATGGCACAATAAACTCCATGAGGCGTTGTGGGAAGATCGAACCACTTTGAAGCGAGCTATTGGAATGTCACCCTTTGAACTAGTATATGGAATTGGGGCTCATGTTTCATTACCTCTTGAACTATCCTCGGCAAAACTCCAAGCAGTCATTGAAGATGAGTATTTCAAAGATCCTTTAGAAAGGCGTGTAATGCACTTAAGCAAGTTGGAAGAACATAGAGAAAATATGGTAGATCATATCACTGAGCATCAGATGAAGGTGAAGCAGATCTTTGATATGCGAGCTAGACCTCGTGGTTTTATGGAGGGCGATGAAGTTCTGCTATGGGACAAAAGAAGGGCATCAAAGGGATCGCATGGGAAGTTTGAATCTCTGTGGAAAGGCCCATTCATTATCTCAGAAGCTCTGGGTTCGAACACTTATAAACTATCCTATCTAGATGGTGTTAGCCTACCATTTACTTACAATGGGTAGGATCTGAAACTGTGCAAGCTCTAGGCATCGAAGTCCGTTCCTTTTGTACATATTAGTTAGTTTTCTGTGTTTTCAGTTTTGGTGGTGCCCCTCTTTTCTTTTCCTTTCCTTTTGTTTTGTTCGGTCTGCGAAACCAGTATTTTGAGTTCTCTGCATATTGGGAAATATGCAGTCCCCAGTCAGAGCCAATGTTAGGGGGTTAAGAGTCACCTTTATTTGAACTTTATAAGTTCATATGTTTATAATAGTCAAAGCCTCTCTCCGTTAACTTTCCTACCTTGTTGTTTCCTCCAAAGCCTTTATATCCGAGTCTATCAAATCCAAGCCATTGGCGTCATCGGGTTCAATTCCAGTCTGTTATAAGTCGGTCGCTCAAGCTTTCAAGTCATTTGAACCTCTTTGAACTCCGATTCAAAGTAGTTCAAAGTAGTTCAATAACGATCCAAGTTTTTTTTTATCGCTAACAATGTGTTCCTGCAGGGAAGCACGCGGCATTTCCCTCTTGTGAGGTTTTGAACCCCTTTGAACCCCGGTTCAAAGTAGTTCAGAAAGGAATGCATGCAGGATTATTAATGATGTGACGTCTGACAAGACAGGCCAATTAAGGTGGCATGATTCTATTTGCTGAAGACAGTGTATAGAAATCAAGGAAATCACTTGCACGGGTGAAAATATTTGATTTGAGAGTAAATAATGATGATTGGTGAAGGTGGCAGGTCTCGAGGATATAGTTTGATTTGAAAACATTTATTTTCACGTCACTCGGTGTTGAAGGCTTGATTAATGCCCACATGAAGCTGTCTCTTCCGCGCTTCAAACTGCAAATAAAAGAAGCTTTGTAAGTCATTTTTCCCTATTATGCATTCGCGGACTTTTGACACTGGAAAGGCGGTTTGGTCGGGTTCAACTCTGACAGGTATCTTTTTTGAGCTCTTCTCTCATTTCTGGTTGTTGCTTAAAGTTCAATATTTTGAGCAGTGAGCTGGTACATTCTTCATTTTCTTGTGCAAATATGAAGTTTGTTATGCATTTCTTTGGAAATGTAAAGAACTTAGAATGTAGGGCTCCAGTCATAGTGGACACAGATTTATTAGGGGTTCCAGTTGATATCATGACTTCAAAGCTCTCTTCTCATGTCGATGAAGAATCTGTTGTAGAAATTTTAGCTAGTGGCTTGCTAGAAGCAGCCGCATTCCCACTTTCCACCGTCTGTCCAAAGTTAATACAGGAGTGCATTAAGAGATATGATGTTAAGTTGAAGTGCATTTTAAATGTAGAGGGTCAAACCCTAATACCAGTAAACCGTGGAACCATTGCAATAGTTTTTAAGATACCTGATGAGGGTCTAGTTAACTTCACCCCTACCCAGTCTTTGGCTCAATTTAGAGAAAATATTGACAAGAAAAAAAGCCATATAGCAAGAAAATGGACCAAAACCAACTACAAAGGTGGGTCACGGTTACCAAAGTCCCTTACTAAATATCACATGAACCCTCTGGTACATGATATTGTTGTCCTTCTTCACCAATTAAAGGGTTCAGAACAAGCTTTGTACTTTGACGAATGGATGTTCTATTTTGTGGAAATTGTTCTAGAGGGAAGACAGCACATAGACTGGGCTGAGATCATAGCCATATCCCTTAGGGATCAACTCAAGCAAACTCAAATGACCAAAAAAGGGTTCTATATGTCCTCATACTTAATGTATTGCTTGGCCTGCACTCAAAACTTATCTCCTATTCAGAAAATTCCTTGGAGCGAAAGCTTGTTTATTCATGAATATTGCCCATTGTTAAGAAAAGATAAAGTTTTAGAAGATTACAAGAAAGTACATGATGTGTTTTGGGGGAAACTACATCAAGAACTTGCAGGCACGCCGAACCAGATAATTTCAAAGAATGCTCAGAAATTGGTCCAGATATTTGGTAGTTTCTACATTCAATTTCCCTGCTTCACATATATTCAGGTAGGTGGATTTGAAGAAGAACCCCTGAAGTTGCCTCGGTATGCTTTTGATTTTTTTGTGCTGGCGGAGGTTTGCAGGCAGTTATTTGTTGTTATTAAAAGTGCTCTTCCTGAGGACAAGTGGAATTCTTTGTTTCCGGTGAAGCTAGGCAATTTCATCTGTAATAGTATGTAAGATGCATCCATTGTTGGGAGTAATTTGCTGAATTTCCACATGACCTTTTATGAACCAGGGACAGGGTTTGACAGTAAGGGTTTTTCCCGACAGACTCTAGGGCAGAGAAAATGCCCCTCCCCAAGTTATCATCTTGAAGACTTATGGGAAAATCTTAGTAATGAGAAAATGGTCTGGGAGCGGGATCGAACCAGACTCACTGTGTCTTAGATCAAGTTATTACAGTTGAGGTTTGATATCAGAGATGTGGAAGAGGACAGTTCAGAGATTTTATTCCCAATCGCCACCTGTTCAGAAGTAGAAAGTATCCCAATTATAGATTGGGGTAGGAAAGAATCCAGCGATATTAAGCTTAGAGCCCGCTATATTTTAGAAGTGACTGAGAGTTGGATTACAGCAAAGAAGAAAGGAGTTCAACTCCCTACCGACACATGCCTTGATACAGGATCACCTATTAAAAGTGTTAAGCAAGTTCATGCTAATGTTTCTCCTTTGTTACCAAATGCAGGTGAAATAACATCATTGAAGGAGAAAACAACTTCAGTGAAACACCCTACCGCGCCAAGATTGAGGGTAAGGATAAGATCAAAAAAGAAGAACCAGATGGCTTCAGGAGAACCTGACTATTTGGATGATGTCATTGAGCTCAATGAAGAAGACCTCTCATTCACCCCTGATCATCAAGAGAAGGTTCAAGAGGTTCTCACGCAGATTTAGGAGCTATCCCAGGTTGCAAACACACTGGTAAAAACTCCTGATAATCGAATTATGTCTAGTTTGATTCCACCATGGCTCACTGAATCTGTTAGCAAGAGAAAAAGTTTCAAACCGCTTTCTTTTCCAGTTAAAGAAATTATCACAAGGTATGCTGCCTGCACCCCAAAGGCTAAGAGAATGAAAAGTGACGCAAGGTTGACAACAAACCCGTCAACAAGGAAGATTATTGCTGAAATTGCCACATTAAAGCCTATGGAAGAGGCGCAGGATCCTGAACTTGGAGATTATGAAATAACAAAAATGGAGTTGGGAGTTCTGAACAGGGATTCTTGTGATCACATCTTCAAATTTTCCGCTGATCATATGTTGGGGCAGTCACAGAAAGATGGCAGAGAGAAATGCGAACTAAAGAAAATAGTTTCAACTATGGCAGAATTTCTCTTGTCATTGGCTGAAGACGGTGTGCTACCTATGGCACAGACCTACCAAGGGTTTGACCCTAACTCGCCGGAGAACCAAAAATTGGTCAAATAGGTACAACAAGGAAGAACTTGGACAGAAGTAATCAAGGCAGGGATCGATGGTATAATAGCAGAAGGAAGTGCCTTCATACGGGAGTTCATGAGCACCCACGCAGACGGTGAAATACTCTTCGAGGAGATTCAGACCTTGATCCCAACATGGGAAAATGAGGCAGAAAAATCTGCAGACATTGTGATGCGAGTACAAGAGATTGAAGATTATGGAGTAGAACAATTTTTAACTGAAAATCCCATGAAATTGGTTGATACTTGTATGTTGTTTGTCTTAAAGAAAAACTTTGGCTGGAAGAACGCATTATTTGAAGCGGCTATTTCTCAGATGAAAGCCATAGAAAAAGAAGTGCAGGAAATTCACTCCGACACCTTAAAGGACATAAAAGTAGTGAACCCCTCGGGTATCTTACAATTGGAGGATGGAAATCAGGGTGTCGATGTGATGGTTAAGTCCTTCATTGATGTAATGAACGCCTTCAAAGAGAATGAGGCTCCAATAGTTCACGACCTCACCAGAACCGCCAACATCGAAGCTATGTTGATCTTGAACCGAGGACAACTGCTGAAACAGGCTAAAAAAATCTAGAAGATGTGATGGGAAAAGAACGCAATGCACGCCAAGTTAGCTGCTCTAAAGAATCTGCACGCCCCGCCTACACAGGAACTACTCTGTGTCTTCTGGTCGTGGAAGCTGGTGAAGATGGCCACATCAGAGGACACCAAAGAAAACTGAACTGGATTCAGTTTTATTTTCTTAAATTATACTTTTTTTTAAAAAACCTTACTTTGAGAACTTTGTTATAACTGGTAACTGTTTCTTTCCATGTTTGTGTCCGAGAAGCCAGGTTTTTTGGGAGGCTTTCTCGGACTGCTGAACTATATAAGCTGGAGCTTAAAACTCTTGAAGGGTTAGAATAGAAAAGGGAGGAGAATAGAATTTAGATAGCATTAAAAGATTTTGTTATTCGATAGTTTAAGTGGCTGATAATATCTAGACTTTGAGCTGGTTATACCTGGATGCTCATGCTGAGATGAATTTTGATTTTTGAAAATCAGATAGTAATATATATTTCTACTTTGCAAGAGTTATATATTGGATCTTTGTATGTGTTATTCCTTTTCAGTCATCTAATTTTAGATTCATAAGTTTTAGATTTCTGTAGATGAATACTTCACAGTTTTGGAGTCTCTTTAGTCTCTTTGTTATTTAATTAGTTTAAGCCGCTTTCTGCAAGTTAGTTTCTGTTTCTTTCAAAGTTTTGTGAATTTCCATGCTATACCTCATCTGTCCAAGAACAGTTGGGAGATCTTTTTCCTTCTTTTTAGTTAAAAGCTTGTATGTTTAAGTTGCAAATATCCATTCGTTGAAAATATTTAAAAGGGAGTTGTACCTTTGTAACATTTAGAGGGAAGCAAAGTAAATGCTTACCCAACTATTATTTGAGGATTTGTTTTCAAGGGCATAGAGTTATAAAGTAAACATCAAGATTTAGGGAGAACAAATCTATTAACCAACAACCCCTTACATGTCAAATGGGTTCCCCTAGTTCTATCAAGTCTAGTCCACCTCATGGTCCCATAATTCCTTCCATATCATACACACCTCATAATAATGGACTCATATCTTGTAGCAAGTATCCTACTGGTCAAAGTAAGCATTGTCAAGTAAAAGGGTCAAACCTCCATGCAAAAGGTATATTGAAACCCTTACATGTCCATGAAAATTCTAATGGTCATGGTATTAATAAAAATACTCTATCTCAAGGCATTCTTATCCCTTCCATATCCAAATTTTGGCTTATACCTCCCCCTTCAACCCTTCCATCCATCTTAGGTCCATATATTCCTCCCTCCACTAGATCACAACCCATTAAACCTTTCCCAAATGCAAGTAAACAAAGGCATACACCCTGGAGAACCTTCCACCCATCCAAAAATTCTCCACATCATTACTATCCATCCATGAATCCCATTCTCTTTCCCAGTAATTTGGATGCCAAACATAAAGTTTCAAGTCAAGCAATCCACATGCAGTCAAGGATCAACATGTCCAGTCAAATAGACATGTAAAAAGGAAGCAAGATATGAACCTAAAAGAAGAAAAAAAATATCCAAAAGGCCAAAAAGGCCCATTAAGAAAATAATAAAGACAAAAGCAATATGGGTTCCTAAATCTCTTATGCAATCAATGCATCCTAAGGACTCACAAATAAATGAAAAATCCAAATGCATGTGGATTCCCAAGAAGCTTCTTGAAGCAAAGAGTCCCAAAGAAAAATTAAAGTTGGCATCCAAATTGCTATCACTTCATCTAAATTCCTTCCATCTTCCAAATCCATTTTGGGTCCTTGTGTCTCAAAATCCATATCCATTCCTTCGCCAAATCCAAAATCTTATTTTCTTCCATCACTCCATCACCCCTCAAGGTGTGTGTCAATGTTGTTCCTCCTTCCATTTTCATCCATTCAAAATCAAGCCTTCTTCCACTCCCTTCATTATCCAAGACCTATTTTCAAACCTTTCCTCCATCCTATCTGATCCTTTGCATAACCCTTATCCATTCTTATCCAATCACCCATTTCATATCCCTTTTTCATCACCCTACTAACATCTTTGAGAATAATGTCATAGTCATGATCTATTATTCCATGTCCTTAAACATAAAAATTCAAAGAGTAAAGTGCTTGAGTCATCCGTCTATGTCATGTCATGCGTCTAGTTTCTTCCAAAAATGTCAAAAAGAAATGAAAAAAGTGAAAAAGTGAAAAAAAAAATGAAAAAATAAAGAAATAAAGAAAAATAATTTCATCCAATAGTGAAAACCTATCACACGGGCACTTTGGGAAAGTACCATAATGAAAACCTGGAAAACAGGCATCATGTGTAATTCTATGAACTTCTTGCAGTCTATACCTGGTGGAAGATTATATTTTTCTTATCATCCATTACTTCTATCATTATCCTCCATTATCCCCAGCATGTCCTCCATTATCCTATGCATGTCGTATCCATTATCCTATCCCCTTTTCCCCAACTTTGATCTTGACACAGTTACAAATCTTCCTTGAAGCATCACATGTCCTATCTTCTTTACATTATCTTGATCCCTTTGGTCTACATCGTGTATCCTATTGCAACCTTTCATCCATATTTCGTATCCCTTCACATTATCCCTGATTGATCTTACATATCCTATCCCTATCCTATCATTTTCCTATTCATATCTTGTCATTATCCTGTCTAGGTCCTATTATTTTCCTATCCTAATCCCTATCTTGGTCTTGATATAAAATAAGGACGTTCAATACAAAACACATTTTCAAAGAAAACCCTCTTGACATGACCATTTCTCGCATTCCATCCACTACACTATCTCATTACCTTATCATTGTCATGCCTAGTCCCTCGGCTTGGTAAAAAAAATTGTTATCCCATTTCTGGGATAGTCCTTGGCACCTAACCAGATCCAATGCAATGACCCTTGGCATTCATCAATCTACCAGTCCATTTTTCCTTTCACAATGTCCCTGCCTTGCTAGACACTGGGGGCAATTTCAAAAAATCCTAAAAATCCAAATAAGAAGCTAAAAATCCAAAACAAAATTGCATAATGGCCTGAAAAAATTCTAAAAAATCAAATAGGATCCTGAAAAAAAAAATCTTAAAAAATCACATATGATGCTGAAAAAATCCCTAAAAAGCATAAAAAGTCATGAAAAAATCCTAAAAATCGTAAAAATTCCTGAAAAAAGATCATCACAAAATTTCAAATATCTCAAAAAATCCTAAAAATTGCAAAAGCTTCTTCAAAAATCTTCAAGAAATTTGTACATACTTGTCTTTCCTTTGCATAACAATCATCATGTTTGCAGAATTCGTGACAGATTCATAGTTTGTGCTTAAATGAAATCATGTTCTCACAAGCGCGAGCTGAAATATTGCGATTCAACACTCAATCTGTTTGGACTTGTTCAATCTTTTGATTTTTTGCTATCGACCAATCAATCTATCCAACCTATCAATAAATCCTCCAATCAGTCAATAAAAACCAATCTTTCAAACAAAGAACATTTAATGCAAGTAACAAAAAGATCAGAATGGTTTTTGTCTCACAGTGTTTCAGTGAGTGTTTTATCTTTCATTTATTTTTATTTTTTGGTCATGTTCCTATGCTACTCAATGATATCACATGAACTTAGGAGAGTACTTGGGATGGTTCATGCTCACTTTTTTCTTTGTCTTCTTCTTGTTTGATGATCTCATCAAATTTTGGGGCATGTCTTCTATATGCTTCAGGATGGAGAAGATCATCCTTTGTCTGCATCGTTTTTGTTTACGCAAAAGGATGGCTTTCTCGCTCTGGCTTTTTGTGCCACAATGTGTTGCATCCGGTTTTTCTATATCAAGATAAGCTCTTATGACATAATTGCACTTATGAAAGCATGCTTCATCGCTACTAATTATTCTTCTCTTCCATCTAATTTCTTCTTTCTCCTAATATTTCTTCAATCAATCCATGCAATCATGTTTCTTTTCAAAAAAATTGTCCTCATGTCAATTTCTGCCGACTTTTTTGAGGGGGCATCGTACCTCCATTTCTATCAATCCACTAGGGCATGATCTTCTACTTTTCTTCGAGCCAATGCTCATTATCAAATTGTCTCAAAATCAAGATCCTATCCTTGAGAAGGTAATGAATGGAAGATTTCTTTCAAGACAAAATAAGGTTTGTATGAGTGGTTAGTTATGCCCTTTGGTTTAACTAATGCACCGAGTACATTTATGAGGCTAATGAATGAAGTTTTGAAGAAATTCTTGATTAAATGTGTGATTGTATACTTGGATGATATTTTAATATTCAATAAGACCATAGAAGAGCATTTGATGCATATAAGACAAGTGTTGTAGAGATTGAATGAGAAAAAGTTGTTGATAAATTTGAAAAATGTTCCTTCATGAAATAAGAACTTGTGTATTTAGGTTTTTTATTTCAACTGATGGTTTGAAGATGGATCCTGATAAAGTTGAAGCTATACCTAGTTGGAATACACCTGAGAATGTCAGTGAGGTGAGATCATTTCATGGATTAGCATTTTTTAACAAAATTTTATCAAAAACTTCAGTTTAGTTTGCAATGTTATGACTGAGACAACGAGAGGAGACAAAAGAGAATTCAAATGGACACATGGAGCCAGTAAGATTTTTGAGACTTTGAAGCAGAAGGTTGTTAAATTTCCTATATTAGCCTTACCTAGTTTTAATAATGTATTCCAAGATGAATGTGATGCAAGTGAAAGTGCAATAGGAGTTGTGCTGACTCAAGAATGTAAACATGTTTTTGATTAAGGAAAATAGATTTTGATGGGTTCTTGAAACCCTATAGAACTAAAAATAAACTGTAAACATATTATTGATTAGCAGTAACATAAATGGATCAGGGTAACCAACAGCCAAACAAAACAGTCCCAAAGAGAACCTAAAGCTAGGAACAAAACCAAAAAGACCAGGAAAAAAATTCAGGAACACAATTCAGGCAATTTATCTGAGAATCTCAGCAGCACGAAACTCCATCTCAGTCATTCTACCCACAGCCTCTTTCAGATCAAATAGGTCTTTATTAGCTTCTTGGTTCTTCATCTTCTTTGTGGTGGCTCTTGTCCTCTTCCTCAATCCCTCTTCAGGTGACTTATCCCTACCACAGCTTGGTGACTGATCCTCCTTGGTTCCCCTTTGCTCTTCAATTTTAGCAATAAGCACCTTAATGTTATCATTTGATGCTTTAAGGATATTGTAGCTTTGTCCTGCAATATTTACCAAAGATTCCTCAATACTTTGTACCCTCTTCCTCAACTCGTTCACTATGTTATCTAGCTCCATATCCTCCTCTATGTTCCTATTATTGTTTTTGATGTTATCTTTCTCCAGCCTATCCATTCTTTTCTTCAGCTCGTAGATTTCAAAGAAAGTCCACTTAGTGGTTCTGTAACTATCTATGACACTATTTTTTGCATTGTTCAGCACATCCATTTGAGGATCCTCCCTTGCATTATCACTAAGAATCACTAACATGGGATCAATTAACTCCTCCATCTAGATTTTTCCCTCCTTGTTCTCCTTTACCAAAGTCTTAATCATTTCTCTCTTAATCCCCATTTTAGCAGAAACAGTATCAAAATTTCTCCATACAACTTTCTTGTTTTTACCAGTGATTTTTCAAGTGTAATGATCAGCCCCATACTCCTCAAACCCATATTTCTGATCATCCACCTCATTCTCCTTCCCCTGTTTCTCCTCTTTTTCATCACACTCCTCTAGCATCAAGTTCTGACTATCCTGCCTCTCCTCCTAGGTCTCCTCCTCAAACTGTTTCCCTCTTTTAGACCTCCTAACCCCCTTACCTAAACAGTCCTCTTCTTTCTAAACAGGCAATTTAATAGTTATCTTCCTCTTACCTTTCATCTTCCCCAGCTTCCCTCCGTGTTTAGTAATATTATTTCCCTCTTCACTAGAACTCTCATCCTCCGTTTCCATACCATCAACATTCTCATTGTAATCCCTGTCAGACGATATCTCAATTTAATGATTTGAAATTGGAGACTCATTTTTCTCCATTTTTACCCCTTTCTTCCCCTTCTTCATCTATTGAACCTCTTCCTCCTCATTATCTAAATGCATATCTCAGTTTTCCTCAATGTTAGAAGGGACATAATCCTCACCCGAGTCCTCTGACTCATCTTTTCCCTCCTCCAAGATCTTAATTTCCTTCCCCATAGTCTGAGCTTTAAAAAATTCTTAAATTAACAACACTAATCCCTCATGAAAAGTTGGGTTGATGATGGGTTTCTCCCTATAATCGTTAATATTTTCATTGATAAACGAATATAGGAAGAAGGGGATAGATATCTTAGCACCATACCTGAAATGGTTGAGAAGCACAAAGTGGTGATTGCTTATGTGGTTGAATCTCGTATCCAGGGAGATGTACTTAATAATTACCCTCAAAATGAACCTCCACAGCAACTTGATAGAACTCGGCTGGTGGAAGGTGCCTTTCTGCACTAAAGCCCTCTTTTCATCTGCATCTTTCACAAATTCTGTCAAAGCCTGCCCAGAAATCTTCCTATCTCTGTCAAAAATATTCCCAATAATGGGGATACCCATCACAGCCAAAATTACTTCCTCCATCACCATGAAATCCACCCCATTAATTTTAACTTTCCCTTCATTCCAACTTTTCACCATCATCTTTGTAACAGAGGGCTTCCAACCATGGAGACGCTCAATGAAAGTAGTCACCTCACCTTTTTTCAAAATATTCCATACCTTAGAGCGTCATCACCATTTGTCAATTTCCTTCTCTGGTTCCCTCCTATACCTTTCACCAACCATTTCTACTCCTTCTCTACCTTCTCTGTTTCTAGTTTTTTTCCCACTAAAAACCCTCTGTTTCCAGTTGAGATTATGTTTAGACTTCGTGAATATTCTTTTAGACTCATGAATGCAATAAATAGTATTATGCCTCAAAGTGTGCTAATGAGACCTAAAAAGGTAAATCTCTCTACCTTTCCCGTACTTGCACATCATTTGGTGATACTTCCCCAATATGTCATTACTATTCATTATTATCATTTAATATTTTTGAGTTTTCCCGAAACTCGATCACTTTCTATCAGAGCTAAGATTTCTGGCAGAATTTCATTCCCGTTGGTCTACCTTTTTGCTCCTTTACTCTTGAATCCCATATTCGCCAACCTATCAGCCACCTGATTGGCTTCCCAGTATTCATGTGCCACATGGACCTGATCAAAGGTTTTGAGGATTTGTCTACACTCCCCTATTATGTTCTCAATTGTCCACGCAGGTTCATTATTTTCATTTAAGCAATCTATAATGTTCTTTGAGTCACCTTTTAACCACAATTTCTTGATCCCCATATCCCAAGCCATCCTTATGGTGTGATGGGCTGCACTCACCTCTGAATAGTGGTTCGTTTGTGACCCTAGGAGAGCTAAAATAGTTGTAGTGCCCTTTCCATGAGAGTTCCTTATTATTCCTCCCACCCCTGCCTTTCCAGGGTTTTTTTTTGTAGCCCCATCAAAGTTTGCTTTGAACCAGCCTTCCGGCAGTAAGGTCCATCTGCAATCCTCTCTCCTATTGGTAACTTTTACCCCTTTGTTGTGTAGTGGATTGGGACCATTTTTGTTTGTGTAGTTTTCCATCAGGGCATTTTTTATTTTATGGGATACATACTTAGCAGTTGTTACTTTTTCCCTAAAAATTTTGTTGTTTCGCTCCTTCCACACTCCCCAGCATATATGCAGCATCGCCCATGACCATAAACCATATTTCTCCATGACCAAGAATGTAAACATGTTGCTTTCTTTAGTGAAAAGATGAATGATGATAAAATAAAATATTATGTCTATGATCAAGAATTCTATGCTATTGTTCAAGCTTTGAAGAAATGAAAACATTATTTGATGCCAAGTGAATTTTTTTTATATACTGATCATAAGGCTTTACAATATTTGGGTATTCAGAATAAGTTGAATCAGAGACATATGAAATGGGTAGAGTATTTGCATAATTTCACATTTGTGATAAAGTATAAGAGTGTTGTTTCTAACTGATTTGATGATGTATTAAGTAGAAGAAGATTTTTGTTGACTGAAATGAGAATTGAGGTTCTTGGTTTTGATGATATGAAGAACTTGTATGAAAATGACCCTGATTTTTCTGAGCAATGGAGAATGTGTAGAGTACCTATTCCCAATCAATCGAGTAAGTATGAAGACTATTTCATTCAAGAAGATATTTTGTTCAAAGGTATTCAGTTATATATACTGAGAAGATCAATCGGAACTAATCTAACAAAGGAAAAACATAGTAGTGGTTTGGATAGACATTTTGGAATTGATAAGATAGTAAGTTTACTTAAGGAAAGGTAATTTTCACCTCAGTTGTATAAAAATGTTCAGAAATTTGTGAAAATTTGTGGAGTTTGTCAAGTTGCAAAAGGAGTAAGTTAGACTACCTAGATTGTATACACCGATTTCTGTTCCTGAGAAACCTTGGAGTGATATCATCATGGATTTTGTTCTTGACTTACCAAGGATAGTAAGAGGTAATGATTCCATATTTGTTCTTTTGGATAGAATTTCAAAGATGACATATTTCATACCATGTAGAAAAACATCAGATGCAGTGCATATAGCAGATCTTTTCTTCAAGCAGATTATCAGATTGCATGGATTACCGAGGAGTATCATCTCTAACCAAGATAGTAAGTTTATTATCTATTTTTGGAAAACACTTTGGAAGAAGTTAGACACTGAGTTGAATTATAGGTCTACATTTCATCCATAGACTGATGGACAAACAGAATTTGTAAACCAATGTTTGGGTAACTTATTGAGATGCTTAGTTGGAGACACACTGGGTAATTGGGATTTGATGTTAGCACAAGTAGAGTTTGCATATAATATTTCAGTAAGTAGAAGTAATAGAAAGACACCTTTTGATATTTTTCATGGCACACAACCGAGAGGTATATCAAACTTGAGAGATATTGCTGGAGAAGAAAAGAGGAGTGATGAAGGAGAAAAAATTGTAGAGTTTGTGAAGACATTGCATGAGGAAGTGAAACATAAGTTGGAGCAGAGTAATCAAAAACACAAGGACAGTGAAGATAGATCAAGAAGATATAAAAATTTTGAAGTTGGTGATGCAGTTATGGTTATTTTGAAGAAAGGAATATTTCCTATTGGAACATATGGTAAATTGAAGATGAAAAAATGTGGTCCTTGCAAGATATTGAGAAGATTTGACAGTGGAAATTCTTACAAAGTAGAATTACCTGATGACATGGATATATCACCTATATTCAATGTTTCAAATTTGTATGAGTATCATGAACCTAATGAAGAAGTGACAATACCGAGTGATTATCCTAAGAAATGGATAGAAGAAGTTGAGCAGATTTTGAAACAGAGAGTTGGCAGAAGTACAAGAAGAAAGGATTACATGGAATATCTGGTAAAGTGGAAGAACAAACCGATTGAGGACTCATCTTAGATTTCTTATGTTGATTTAGATTCAATTCAGGTTGTACCTGACTCATGATTTGGAGAATAATTTATTTTAACCTTGGGTGTCTGATGTAGGAGCATCTTGTGTTCTTGGCAATCTTGTATCAACCAAAAATATGTTTGTTTTGGTTTGGTAGATTTTTGGGGGCTGCTCAGTAAAGTTCTTGATAACTTCTTTCTTGGTCAGTTGAAGGTTTATTGTTTCACTACTCGGGCTCAGTTACTTTTTGTGGCTGGCTTCACTGACAGGGTCTGAGTGGTTATTCTTGACTACTCGGTGGTTTCACCAGCTGGTCTCTGTGCTTGTTAGTCTTTCTCACTGAGCTGGTTTTTTGGATGTTGGATCTTCTAGCTGACATGTGCATTTAATTTATGTATTGTAATTAATGTTGGGGTCTCCCATTGGGATGCTTATGGATCTAAATCTGGGTCTTTGTTTCCTATGTTGGATCTTTAGGATCTTCGGTGCCGACCTCTTTTGTGGTCTCTTGTATATATTAATTTTTTGTTCTTAGATTTAGGTGACAGTTCTGGGTAATGAAAGAGTTAGAAGATTTGGATCGCAAGTCTATGACCTCGCATGTATGAAGATTATTCTATAAATATCTGAATGTATATGTTCATAATCGGGAAGGCCTTATAGCCCGACGTGTATAATTTTTGATGAAATAATAATAAGTTCTAATTTCTTTCTCTCCCTTTCTATTTTGTTGCTTTCAAATTATTCTGCAAGTTGGTTTCGATAGCTGGGAGTGCCTGGGGCCCTAGTTTTCCTTACCCTCCTTGTTTCAATATTTGTAATGCCAAGGTGTGTGGTGGTGTTGGCATAATAAAATGGCATATTATGAATTTGGCTTCAGGTTCCAAACTAGTGTGGAGCATCTATTATAATCCAAATATGTTGTGGGCTAAAATTATTAGAGATAAATATTTAGATTCTGATGAGCCTAACAATATTCTAACTATTAGGGATCCACCAAAGGGCTCTGCAATGTAGAATTTTATCATAGATTGTAGAAATATTTTTACTAACCACTTGACATGGCAAGTTGGAAATGGGAGGAAGGCTTCCTTTTGGAAGGACTCTTGGAATGGTTATCCAACCTTAAAGGATAATTCTCAATATCAGGAATTGATGAATGTGTTTATAAAAAGTTGGGGAGAAAATGTCTTTGATTATATGGAGCTTAAAAAAACTCAGGTGGGCCAACAATGGGGTTGGAAGACTGTTGATCATTTAGGGCTCAGTGACCAGCAAGAAAGACTAATGAAGACCCTTTTTCAAAATAGGGAAGTAGTTATGACTAACAAGGCAAACTATATTATTTGGTGTGTTGCTAAAGTGGGCAATACTCTATGAAGTTAGGTTATAGGTTGCTGGATAATTCTAATGCTCTTTTGGGATGACCAACCAAGTTATGTTGGGATAAGGAATGTCTCCTTAAAGTAGGGTGCTTTAGTTGGCTGGCTATTCAAGGGATAATTCTGACTGGGAACAAAGGAAGAAATGTGGTTTTATTAGGCCCACCAAAAGTGTGTTATGTGACAAGGCCACTAAGGATGTTAATCATTTTCTCTTGAAATGTGAATTTGGAAATGAATGCTGGGAGATGTTAAGGTTCAAGTTAGGATGGTTAGGACCCTTGAAAAATAGTATTAAGGAGGTCTTTATGGGATGGCCTCTAGCTTAGAGAAAATCTATTTTATCTAAGGTTTGGCAGATTAGTCCTTCAATTATTGTTTGGGAGTTATGGAAGGAACGTAATCGAAGAATTTTTCAAGACTAGATAGACCCACTTGAAAGGATTAAAGCTAGGATTAATTTCTAAATCGAATAAGTTCTGGGGGTTGCTACTACTCACCTCAACTCCTCTAATCTTTACACTTCATAGGATAAGATCATCCAAGCTGAATGGCCTAGAATTAAGATCGATTTTGGGAACACATGAAAGATGGATGATGTAGCCCATGGTAGAGTGGTAGAGGTCAAGTGGAAAACTATGAGGAGGGATAGATTAAATTGAACTTTGATGGGGAAGAAAAGGGGAATCCTAGGCCCTTGGGGGCTGGTATGGTTTTTAGATACTGGTTAGGTAACACTATGGCCTATGAAGCACAAAAATTGAATGAAGGCACAAATAATATGGCTAAAGCCAAGGCAGCCCTCTTGGATCTCAATGTAGGTAAACAACTTAATTTGAATAAGGTGCACTAGGAAGGTGATTCACAAATTATCATTCAAGCTATTTAAAAAGGTGAGTCTCAGACCTGGCATCTCCAGAAAATATCACAATTAAGGAATTACTATCATCCTTTGTAGAATTTAAAGTCAATCATGTGAAGAAAAGTGGCAATGTGGAGGCTGGTATTCTATCAAAATGGGCACTCTCTATTAATAATGTGAACTAAATTAGGCTAGAAGATTTGAGGTCTATGAAGGTGGAGGACATTACTTAAATTGGATTTGAAATAATGCCTTATGATGACTGATTGATGGAACCTATTTTTAAACATAAAAAAAAATTGATTGATAGGTCTCTTCAAAATTATGATATGTATAGATAATTATTGGGGTCTTATGTAAGAAAGGTGGTTGCATGTGTGAAGGGAGGTGATAGTTAGTTTTAAACTCCCCTTTTCTTATGTGATTTGATTGAGGCTCATATGTAAATTAATGTTGTCATCATTCTGATAAGTGGTAAGAAGGTATCAGAAGGATTAAAGGTTAGCAGAGTGTTCAAAAAATCAAGATTAGAAATGAAAGTGAGCTTCTTCCCTAATATTTCTTGAAAAGAATGGACATGCAGAGAAATGGAGGCAACACTTTTGGTGGAAACAAGAAATAGAAGGATTTCAAAGGCTCGATAAGGATAGAAAGGCTTGGGAGTTTGATTAAAATAAAGAATGAAATAGTTGTCGAAGCAGTTAGTGGAGTTCTGGGATCTTACTTCATGGAACAAAAGCAAAAATGTAGGGTAAATCTAGATATTATTTCTATAATCATAGCCTGGGGGCTTGCAATCGGGGAAGAAATAGAAAAGATGAAGAGAATGGTAATGTGTTTGTTTGAAGAATAAATGTTACTTGATTTGGACTCCATTCTAGACTGGGCAATCCTGGGAATTGGCTCTGACATTTTGGAATGTTTTGAGGATGATGAGGAAGCAAGGGTTTTTGGGCTAGTTCCCTTTGTGTGATGGTGGGGAAAAGTAGACAAAGGTGGTTATCAGGTGGAAATATCTAGGACATGGACAAAGCTGAAAAAAAATTTAATAGAGCATGAGAAGACTACCATGGTGGAGCCAAGAGTTTTTAGGGTTGTAATTCTATGAAAGAGGAGGACCAGAATGGAAAGAAGCACCACAATAGCCATTAACTAAAATGGGGTAGTGTGATCTAGGTATTTTGAAATTTTTATTGCTACTGCTATTATTACAGTGGTTTTTTTGGTTGTTGGAGTTGAAGGGATGAAGTGTTAGCTTGCTTCTTTGTGTGAGGTAACATGGGGACGCAGACAAAAGTGCAGTGTGAGCTTGATCTCACCCACCTCCTAAAGGATGCTCTTTTTTTAGAAGATGAACCAAGGATTAAAATCACTATGGCTAAGCTGGTCCAAGAATCAAGATGCAAGCTGGATTGAGCTCAGTGATCCTGCATTGAGCTCAAGAAGATGGTCGACATGATGACCTCATTGTTCGAGGCCTTTATAGGTAATTTTGAAACTTTGGTTGTATTTTTGGTAGCATGGTTTTTATTTTAAATGTTTGGTTTTATGTTGGATTTGATGTAGTTGGTTGAGCTATAGGCTCCCTTAGGAGATGAAGTTTATTTTATATTAATCTGGTGTAGTTGATGTAGTAGGTTGAGTTATAAGCTCCCTTAGGAGATGAAGTTTATTATGTATTAATATGGTGGATATGATTATACTCTGATGTATATTCCTATTTGAATATTAATAAAATATTATTGTTACCAATCAAAAAAATATTGGACTCTATGTTTGGTGGATGTAGCCCAAGATTGGGTGAACCAAGTTAAATATGTGTCTTCTTGTTCTACTTTTGTGCACTTTATTCCTTTGTATTATTGGTTGTATTTGCATGTAGCTCATATATTTTTGTATTCTAATCCTAACAAGTGGTATCGGAGTGGGTTTTTTCAGTTATTCTTTGCATGAAGGTCTCATAGTTGAGTGGGAGTCTCATGATTGAGTGGGAGTAATAGAAGAGGAGGGTAAGTTGAAGTTTTAGAAGTTTAATAGGCAAAAATTTCAGTTATGGAAAATGCAGATGGAGGAATATCTCTATCAGAAGTATTTATGGCGTCCATTGGGAGGAATAAGAAAGAAATTTGCAACTATGTCTCAAGAGGATTGGGACATTTTAGATAGAAAGGCACCTGGGAGTACTCATTTATGCCTGGCACAATCAGTGACATTTAATATTACAAAAGTGAAGACAAATGAAGAGTTGATGGAAACCCTAGTGAAGTAATATGAAAATCCTTCTACTTCGAATAAGGTATTTCTTATTAAGTGTTTATTTAATATGAAAATGGTAGAATGTGGGTCACTTTTTGATCACTTAAATGAGTTTAATATAGTTACCAGTCAATTATCTTTTATTAATGTCAATTTGTATGAAGAAATTAGGGATCTTTTGATTCTGTGTTCCTTGCCTAAAAGTTGGAATGGCTTGGTAATGGATGCTAGTAACTCTATTTTTGGTTCAAATACCCTAAAATTGGATGATGTTGTCAATGTTATTTTGAGTGAGGAAATTTATAGGAAAATCTCAGGTGGATCCACATAAGGTAGTGTTTTGAATGCAGAAAGTAGAGGCATATCAAATGAGAGAGGAAATAATTCTGGAAGTAATGGGAAATCATGAGTAAAATCAAATGGCAAGAGGTCTCAATCTAGAGGACCAAACAATTGTTGGTATTGTATCAAACCGGGTCATAGGAAGAAATATTGTTGGTCTTGGAAGAATAAAGAAGACAAACAAGAAGGAAATAAGGAGGAAAATGTGGTAAGTAATAAATCTTAAGGGTATTTTTTGCTTCTTTCCCTTGAAAATGTTGATGATTCATGGGTTCTAGATTTAGGGGCCTCATTTCATGCTACACCCCATAGAAGTTATTTTCTTGATTATGTACAAGGATATTTTGGGCTGGTTTATTTGGGAGATAATGAACCCTGTCAAATCGTTGGGAAGGGAAGAATTAAATTAAGTTCTAGAATGGGAATCATTGGCTACTACAAGAGAAAAGGCACATCCCAAGGCTGGGTAGGAATTTAATTTCAGCAGGGTAGCTAGGTGATGAAGGTTGCACGGATTAATTTTAATGAAAAAATTGAAACGTTTCAAAAGGTTCCTTAGTAGAAGAAATAGGTGTGAAAGCATGTACCTTATATCTTTGTATAGGTCATATTTTCCTTCTACTTTAGTTGTTACAGAGAAAAGTCAATGTTTAGGAATAGTTGTTGCAGTTGAGCAAGTAGAACATTAAATAGTCATTGTAGATTCTGAAACAACACTATGGCACAACAAAATGGGCACATGAGTGAAAAGGTATGAAATTACTTAAATAAAATAAAGTCTTACCAGATCTAAAATGTGTAAATATGGATTTCTATGAAAGTTGTGCATATGGAAAACAAAAGAGAGCTATTTTTCTGAAGGGTGGGAATGAAAAGAAAGATGAAAAATTGGAGCTTGTGCATACTGATGTATGGGGACCAGCTCAGGTACCTTCCCTTGGTGGCACGCTATATTATGTTAAATTTATTGATTATGCAACTAGGAAAGTGTGGATTTATTTCCTTGGTGCATAAATCTGATGTATTTGAAACTTTTAAAAAATGGAAAAGCTTGGTTGAGAATGAGTCTGGTAAAAGAAAAAAAATGTCTTAGATCAAATAATGGTGGTGATTATTGCAGAAAATAATTTGAAGATTATTGTTCCTCTAAAGGTATTCGTAGGAAGAAAATAGTTCCAAGGACTCCACAAGAAAATGGAGTGGTTGAACACATGAATAGGACAATAATATAGCATGCAAGGACTATGAGGTTGCATGTTGGGCTGCCCTTAAACATGTGGTAATAGGTTGTAAAAACTATTGTTTATTTAATTAATAGAGGTCCCTCTACTCTTTTGGATTGTGGTATTCCAGAGGAAGCATGGACAGGTAAGAGGATGTGTTATTCTTTTCTCAAAACCTTCGGTTGTGAAGCATTTGCACATATAGATTCTGAAAATAGAACCAATCTGGAAGCTAAATCAAAGAAATGTGTATTTTTTGGATATGAAATTGATGAGTTAGGATATAGAATTTCGGATTTTGAGAATCATAAAATTGTGAGAAGAAGGGATGTCATACTCAATGAGAAATTGTTGTACAAAGATCATTTGTGGCAGCATGAGAAGAAAGAAAAAGATTATTTAGTGTTGGAGGATACTCCTAAAGATGATGTTCCAGTGGTTCCTCATGATCCACAACAACAGAAACAAAAAATACCACAAACTCTAGTGAATGTTAGACGATCTTCAAGGATAAGTAGACCTCCTGACAGGTTCTCTCCCTCTTTGTATTCTATTTTATTGACTCTGGTGAAATAGAATTTTATAATGAAGCTATGCAGCTGGATGTCAAGGTTTAGTGGTAGCATGGAATGATAGAAGAAATGGACTCCTTTCTATAAAATCACACTTGGGAATTATGCAAGTTGTCTGCAGGTAAAAAGGCTTTACAAAATAAATGGGTTTATATGTTGAAAGTGGAGGATGGAGGTAAGAAAATATTTAAAGCCAAGTTAGTTGTAAAGGGATTTGCACAGAAAAAAGGCATTGGTTTTTCTAAAAAAAAATCTTTGGTTATTAAGATGACTTCTATTTGTACTATTTTAAGTATTGTGGTTGTTGAAGATTTACATTTGGAACAGGTAGATTTGAAAACTACTTTTCTCCATGGTGATTTGGAGGAGGAGATATATATAGAACAACCCCAAGGATTTGAGGTCACATGTAAGGAGAAGTTAGTGTGCATATTAAAGAAGAGTTTATATGGATTGAAACAAGCACCTCGGCAATGGTACTTAAAATTTGATAGTTTTATGGTTGATAATGACTTCAACATGAGTAATTTTGACCATTGTGTTTATTTTAAGAGGTTGGATAATGATAGCTACATTTTTTATGTTTATATGTTGATGACATGCTTGTAGCTGGGTCTAACTTGGATCACATAAGAGATTTAATTTAACATTAGTTAGCAAAATCATTTTCTATGAAGGATTTGGGGGCACCAAAACAAATCCTTGGTATAAAAATTTGCAGAGATAGGAAGAATAATAAATTGACTCTATCTCGGGTTGATTATGTTGAAAAGGTGTTGCAGAGATTCTCCATGAAGAATAAAAATGATGTAGGAGCATCTTGGGATCTTGGAAATCTTGCACCTACCAAAAATATTTCCTTTTCAGTTTGTTTATTGTTATGATCTAATTGGGCAATTTTTGTGTTTTAGGTAGTAGTCACTCCAGTTGGCTCATTATCTTACTCAATCTGATGGGTTTGTTCTAGAAATCTTGGGGAACATTTTTCTATGATCGCCTCGTGTTTCATTCTATCTTGGATAAGATATATTAAGATTGGTATGGTATTATTCTATTCTTTAGTTTCTCGGTTGGTCATGGTGTTTTGCTATCATTTATTGATCTTTTGGTAGGAATCTCTATGCACAATTGTGCCATCTCATTGTAACATTTGAGGCTGACCTTATTGTACTCTCACATTTTATATCTCTTTCATTTGAGGTTGTACCCAATAATTTTGGGTCATGGCCTATATGTTGTAACATGTTTTCTTCTTCTTGGAGGATGCGATCTTTCTGGTCGACTTGTGGCTTATGATCTTGTATATATTTGTAGTCTTAGGGTCTTTAGTTAGAGGTGGAAGGGTCTGAGTAGTTCAGTAGCTTAGCATCCAGTATCGATCTGGATTTGGTATGTAAGCAGGAATGTGTACCTTACAATATAACTTGGCATGTTTTTGGGAATGCGAGATGTAAATATTAAGATGATGATAATATGAAGGCCTGCGAGGCATATTTCTTGTTCATTTATAATTTGTTTATGAACTACAGTGGATTATTTCCATTGTATTGACTCTTGCTGCATGGTTGGACTATCTCCATTGGGGAAACTCACTCCATGACTATGTCATGTGGTATCGGAGTGATTTTTGGTCTTGTGGTGGTAGTGATCTAAGATCTTGGACTTGCAAAGTTCCTAGGGTTTTTCTTGTGAGGTGGCAGAGAATAGATCTGGCTCGCATCAACGAAGGACTTGCGTAAGGGTGGTTGGAGGGGATTTATATGGAAGATTGATTTGTTGTTTTGAAATGATTTTATCAGAGTGTATGATGGTTGATTGTTTTTTCCTGAGCTCGTGATCTTGTGGAAGGATTGTTGAGGGATGAAAGAATGTAGATCTAACCTACGATGGAAAAGGATTTGTGCAAGGATGGATCAGAGAGAAATTTTTTCTGATTGTGAATTTTGGAGTGGGTTGACTTCCTTGAGACATCATGTTGGTGGATAGATCACCGAGAAGAGGCAGTTGCACCCTGTGAAGGGAGAGAGGTTGTTGGATAGGATGAACCCTAGAAGTGTGAAGAGAATGTTTGAAGACCTTAGGGTTCACTTGAGGTCTGAGATTTATAATGCTTTTGTTGGTTTGAGGAGGAATCTTGAACCTAAGAATGAATGTAAAGAAGATACTAAATATTTGAAGAGGTTCAGTTGGCATTTACCGATCAAGAGGTGGATTGTTTATCCTGTGAGAAGGATTTTTCAAAGGAGGAGAAAGCAAGTTAGGGTTACTACTGAGATTGATGTTAATTTTGATGAGGTATGTACACCTATGAACACTTTGAATGAGATTGTAGAGGATAAGGTAGATATGGTTATGGGTGAGTTTCATAATCTATTGATTGGATCTAATGAGCTAGTTGAGGAATTTCTTGTTATTGAGGAGGATATTGAGATTGTTGATATTAAAGAGGTTGAGGTTGCTAAAGTTGGAATTGAGATTCCTTTGGCTGAATCTAATAACCTTGATGGGTTGGCTTTTGAGTTTGATACTAATTGCAATAGGGATGTTACTGAAGGCATTATATTTTTCCATTAGTATACACAAGGAAAAACATGATCTACACCATCGGTTTACACTACACTGACAGATAGGGCACAACACTACACGACGCCAAGGTTACCCGATACTGCCAAGTTCAAAGTATCCCAAAAAACACTATTGAGTGTTACCTGATGAAAAAAGGGTTAAAGGAACTCGACGAGTAACAATAGTGCAACTCGACAGAATAGCAAAGAGAGGAACCCGACAGATGAAGGGAACCCAATGATCAATTCAACAAAGCAACACCGACAGACTTTCAGTTCAATCCGATGACCAAGAGCCGACAGTCAGTTACATTCTGAAAAAAGTGGATCTGACTTTCCAAATCAGATAAATCACTGAAGTTGTATATATAGATTCTTGATTTGTTTTTAAAACCATTATGTTTAATTAGTTTTACTAATTTAAAACATGCAAACTAAAGATCAAGGTCAAGTTGTAAACCTTGGATCTAAGAGTTAACATTGTAATGTGTGATTCTAAGATAGGTCAAATACTTGTATAAATAGATGCTCAATCTATTATGAACATGTTTCTCAATGATGATTGTGGCCACGGAGAGTATCTAAGAACCAGACAAGAGATTTCATACAGGACAGAAAAGAATCAAATCAATTTCAAGAATAAGAACACAAGCTACTGACGAGAAGAGAAAGGTATTAATCAAACACTTAAGGTGATATTCTTATTATGAGAGCTTTAATGGATCTGTGATCAGAAATTGTAGATTGCATACAGTCAGGTCAAACATATGTACTCATTCTAACAAGTGTAGTACACTTAAGAAATCATTTCAAGAAAGGTGGACCTAACAGTCCTATTGTAAATCTCTTAACTGAGTGCACACTTAAATCAATGTTGCTAAATCTCTTAACAAAGTAGATCTTAACACTCCACTTTAATAATCCTAACAGGGAGATCATCAGAAGTGATCAATTGTAAGCCTTTACTGGCTCCCTTCCATTCTGTAGATAGTGAAGTTTTGTGGGTGTCATGCCCACCGTAATTTTTACTTCCTAATAGGAGTTTTTTGTGATATCATATCTTGTGTTATGTGTTTATTACTTTCATGAATGTTTCTATGAATATTGCAAACAATTAAATATTATGAATTAATGTTACATGCATAAGAAAGAACAACAGTAATGGTCGGTAATAAAGTAAAGAATGATTACTAATGATGAATGGTGAAAAGAGTTACAAATTTTAGAGGTATTGATTCACCCCTCCCCTCTCAGTACTACTTTCCATTAATCCCAACAATTGGTATCAGAGCTAAGTCTCTTCATGGAAAATCTTAAAGGCTTAAGAGAAAATATCATACAATGGAAAAGTACAAACTTGATAAGAATATTGAGAATAAAAATCTTGAGATACAGATGTTCTATGAACAGTATAAAGAAGCCAAAATCAAGATGAGAGAACTGTTGGATGAGAGGAAAGGTATGGCAACTCAAAGCAATGAAAAATATTATCAAGAAGAAGAGATTCCATATTTCTTTGAATCTCCAGGATCAAACACAAGTAATGCATCAGATACATCAGAAGAGAACATCACAAATCTAAAGGAGATCAATCAACATATGATAGAGCAAATAAAGATGTTGCAAATCGGTCAAGAGAGCCAGATGGTAAGGATGATCGATGTGATGAATTCTACTAGACAAGCTGAAATAGAAAGAACACTTGTTATTGATGATAGAAGGAAGATTAGAGAGAAGCTACAAGAAAAGGAGTTATAAATTCAAAGACATGTTGAGCATCACCATGATATTACAAATCAGATTATTCTAATGAGTCAAGAAGCAAACAGAATGAATATAGAACTCATTGAAAGAGTACAGGCTATCGGTGAACTAAGAGAAGAGAATGAAAAACTAAAGCATGAGGTTAGAATTCAGCAACAGCATAATGAAGTTATCAGAAAGGCTGAAAAGGGGAAATAAAAGAATGGATGACTTTCTTGAAGGACAACAAAGAAAAAACAACAACAACGGTCTAGGATTTACCAAAAATGGAGAATCATCAAATCAAGCCAATCCAAAGAATGTCTATGAGAATCCAAGACCAAGAAATCTGACATGCAAGCACTGTGGAAAGCAAGGCCACACATCAAATGTATGCCGAGGAAAAATGAAAGGTATTCCTAAATCTGCATCTTCATTCATAGGAAACTGTTATAAATGTAACAAGAAAGGACATAAAGCATATGAATGTAAGTCTAAGATGGATCAACCCAAGAAGGAAACCTACATGGACAAATACTATCCTACATGCAAGATTAATGGGCACACAACTAATGAATGCTGGAAAAAGAAAAGGTAAGCATGGAAGCCTAAAGGTCAAGAAACTCCCTATCAACCAAAGAGAATTGGTAATCACAATATGTATGGGACTACAATATGTGGACAAACTATACCGCATGTGGTAGATATGGTCACATTGTTGTAAACTGCATGAGGGCATGGACCAAAAGGTCTAGAGGTTGGTCAAACCCCAGAATGGCATGCTTACACTGTCACAAAGTTGGTCATCTCAAGAAAGATTACAAAGACTGAATGACAGAGACAAGCACATATCCCAATGGAAATACCATTGAAGATATCCGGAGAGCTAGAGACAAAATGTGGGGAAGAGATTCAAGCAATGATGAAGCTGGACCAAGCAATGCAAATGGTGACATCCCATCCAATGGATCTGGTGACATCACCACCCCCACTTAAGCTGAACAAGTAAGTATGGAACTCCACACACACTAATTCATATTCTGCATCAGTTCCATTATACAATTGATAGATAGTTAGAATCTGTATAAATAAAGATGCATATTATGTTACTTGTTTCAATTCTGAGAAAACAACCCCATCGATATACACATACCAAAATTCATCGGTGAATATACAGGATGAGTTGTTTACACTTACTAGAAATTTTTGGTCAGCACATAAAATGGTTAAGTTACCAATGTAACCTGACACCTGTCGGTAAGGAAGCAAAGCTACAAAGTTGTCATGACAGAATACCGATATCCGTCGGTAAAAGAAAAATTATTAACAGCTATCCTGAGCATCATGTCAACACCGATGATGATTTTGAAAGTCTTCCCAATGAACTTCACCTTCATGACCCGATGATTCATTGAGCATTTATGAAAAAGACTTAGGGCAAAAAGTCTATAAATAGTCGACAAAAGCACATCATTTTGCACCCGCGAATTGAAGAGAAAGCAGAGCAAAAAATAGAGCGATTGAAGAGCATTCAATAGAGTGACCTCAAATCGATCCAAGCACATAGCAAATAGATTATTCACCATTATCACGGATTGAATTAAGTACCGAGAGCACCAAAATTACTCTGTCACTATTTTCAAGAAAGCCCTAAATTTCAAGAAATCCCTAAAACTTGAAAAATGATGGCAACCACCTCAAGAACTGCTAAGATCAAGAGTGATAAGAAGAATGTGGTTAGGTTAATCAAGAAAACACCTGTGTAGAACCCAAATACAAGATATGCCCCGAGATTGCATTGCAACCCGACGAAACTGGCGTGTTTTCCAAGATTCCACCTAAGGTTTTGCTAATAGAGGACGTAAGGTCCTATATTCATTGTAAGATTGTTGAGATAGGTGATCTAGAGATGCATGAAGCATACAAGAAGCTTTGTGATGTAGAAGGAAGCTTGAAAGAAGAGCACAAACACTTAGAGGTTAAAGGGATAACTAATGCCCTATATTTCTTGAGGGACTTCAAAACTGACTAGATCAGATTGGTACTTAGCAGAATGCATGACTAGAAGTTGTGGTTAGATCAACCCAAGCAAATCACTAAGGATTTCCTTCACTCTGTCACTGGTTATCCAATAACCAACAAGCCTAAGGGTCACAAACATCCTTCCAGGCAAGAATTTGAAAATCTTACTAAAGTTGAATGGGACAATAGAGGTCTGAAAATGAACACCATCACCGACGAAGAACTAAGATTCAGTGCATGTGTGATTGGGTATAAGATCTTTCAGGCAAGCAGGTTGAACAGTATATCGGTAACATTAGTAAGCACAACTTACAAAATAGTGACCAAGGGAATACAAATGGATCTATGTGAGATCCTGTTGAAACAAATTGATGAGAACATGAATACAATAAGGTCTGTAAAGACTAACACATGTAAGTTCAGCTCACTTATCATGTGTATAGTTTTCTACTTTCAAGAATACTTTCCTTCAGTAGGAAAATTAAAATGGGACTCTACTAAGCCGGTGACATTACAGATTAGTGAACTAATTAAGTCACTAGGAGATAATTTTGAATCTGTTATGACTGCATACTTCCTTGAATTCAAGGAAAAGATGATGGAAAGGATAAGGATACCTAAACAACTCATTGAAAAACATAGGGATGAGATATGTTTTATGGTGGATACAAATTTCACCCACATAAAACCAGTTGTACCAAGAACAGCTTGGTTTGCCTCACTTGATTATGAAATCAATATAGATCAAGCAACCAATGCTATTGATGCATTGATCAATGAGCCCATTGGCAGCAAACAACCAAGGTTTGGAACTTATGAAGAGGCCAGATCAAAGATAAAAAGAGGCCTAGAAATTAAGAAGACTGTCAATAAGAAAAATAAGATGGTCAAGAATCTTAAAAAGATTCTATTAGTAAATGAGGAGGAGCAAAAAAAAGCTAAGGAAACTGATGAACAGGGCACCATCGGTGAAGGGCAAGAGGAGAAGAAATCAGACTCTGAGGAAACTGAATCTGATACACCTCCACCTCCTTCAAAGAAGTAGAGGAAAAGGAGTCAAACTGTTAAGACCGATACCACACCTCTCAAGAAAGGTCAAGTAGGGACCTATAAGAGGAAGCAATTAGCCAAGAAAACAAAGGAAAAAACTGTGAAGACTACACCTACAAAGAGGAGAAAAAGGTTGGTTAGGACAAAAGTTGACATAGAAGACACAAAAGATGATGAGCCTGATGTGACAAAGAAGAATTTCAAAAATCTAAAAATTGATGAGGTTGTTGAATCCATTGCTACACATGGTACAATGACTGATAATAAAATCACACAATGGGATACACTCAAACCAGAGGACCAAAATAAGATACAAGAGGCAATCATCAGGTCAATGGTAAAATTCAAATATGTACCAGCTAAATTTATCAACCAAATACCTAAAGAGCTAGGTAATATAATATCCCAACAGTGGTCATATGCTCTACAAACCGAAAGAGAAGCAAGGGAGAGGGTACTTGTTACACTTATGCCTCCCAAATCTATGGTTGAAGAAATCAAAGAAATTATGAAGAAGCACTCAGGAAAGTTTGTAGCCAAGATAAGGGCTTACAAAGTGGTTGAAGATAAGTTTATAAAACTAGACACAATGATCGAAACAAAATGGAGACAACTCCTAGATCTGCCAGAAGAGTCAAAAAGTCATGAGGAATAGTTACTTTTCACCGACACAACTCATAGAGAGGAGGAGAAATACAAGGCAATTCCTCAGCACATTTCTTTGGACGATGTTGAAGATATGAATCCAATAGATTCAGACAAGGTAATGGATGATCTTGACATTCAAGATGTCGCCAATTATGACTCTAATAAATATCCATAGAAGAAATATGATTTAATATTCATAACACTTAAGGATCAGTGAAGGCAACAAGAATTGAAGACATCAGAGGATAAAGAAGTGAATGTTGCTGATGGGACATGGTAGGACACATCATTCATGGACTTAACAGACCCAAAAATTGCAGAGCAAGTATAAAAAGATGAGGATGTCACTGCTTAAAAAGACCAAACTGACGAGCAGGATACCACTCTAGACAAAGCACAAGCTATCACTCAAATCAAAATGCCTGTATTAATGAAGGAAATCAATATACTAGAGGGTAATTATGGATCTACTACAGAGGACACAAGCACACCCAAGGACAAGGGTGATGTTAAAGAAAAATACACCATAGATAATACAAAGGACACAATAGTAGAGCGAGCTGCAACTGATGATCAGAAAGATAAATCTACTGATCAAAATAAAGAAGAAACACAAAAAGTAGAAGAGGACAAGCAGAAAGATAAGAGTGAAGAAGCAAAGAAAGATGAGCTGGAGAAGAAAATAGAATAAAAATATGCAGAGACACCCAAGGTTGATGGAGAGATGTCTTCACCAAACTGATAGGTGGACCCCGAGAAGAAAACACAAGAAGATTCATCAACAAAACCTTCACCAAGCACTTCAGAGAGGACAAATGAACTAGAAATGGTAGTTCATACATCTGTGTCCCCAAAAGTCTCAAAGAAGAAGAAGAGAAAGCATAAGAATCCAGTAACTCTAGATGAAATCATTGAGATTCCAGTTTGTGATCCAAGGACATTGGATCCAACTGAATTGACCAAGTATGCAAGACTTTGTGAGAGAAAAGAAATGCAAGAAAAATTAAGGAAAGCCACAAAGGAGGCAAAGGTACTAGAAGTAGCAAGAGGTATACTTCAATAAATAGTACCAGATGTAGATGTTGATCAAACAATCCCAATGTTTGATCAACTAGTGGTTCTCACAGAGGCAATCACATCTCAGAACATCGATGCTGAGAAGGTCATGGAAGAAAGACTTGAATAGAAGTATGAGTTCAAGCTAGGAGAAAAGATAAGCCAGGAAGTGGCATTGAAAAGGGTAAAGCTTTCTGAATTGGTGGGCATAATTGATCCAATTGTCTTAGAAGCTATTACTTTGATACATAAATTGTGCACACTTGATCAACTCACACAGGAGTATACCAAAAAGATAGCACAGATTGATGTTGATCTTCAAACAATTGCACAAAGTATCATGAATAGTGAAGAGGCAATAAAATTGCACAATGAGAAACTCAAACAGGCTCAGAAATTGAGACAGGACATACAGATTGCAGAGACCAAGTTTAGAGATGAGGTAAATGAGCTACAAGAACAACTCTTACCGACACTCTCACTACTATAGAAACATATGACAGAGGAAAATGCACTAATTTCCACCCCATAAATGTCTTTCCTAGATAGCATTTATGATATGCATGCAAGGCTAGAGCTAGAGCACATGGCACTAGAACTCCAGAAAGAAAAATGGGAGAAATTGCTCGAAGACATCAAGAACACCCATTCACATATTCTTGACACATTGTAAGTTACACATTTTTGGCATCTTATAAGTTGTACATTTTTGTCATGAGTATCAAATAAAGGGGGAAGTGATATGTACATACAGTTAAGTTAGTATAAAGGGGGAAGTGATATGAATAGTCACAGTAAATGAAAGGAGGAAATTATGTACAGTCAAACATTTGAAAGAGAAAAGAACAAGGAATGTATAGTACAAAGGCAAGTATACATGTACATATATACTTATACTATACCGATGCATATAGTTAGGGGGAGTCATATAATGACAAGGATATAGACATGGTGTACATACTAAGCACTTTAGTATTATGCACGTATTAGTTTTTGATACTAATGTCAAAGGGAGATATTGAAGGCATTATATTTTTCCATTAGTATACACAAGGAAAAACATGATCTACACCATCGGTTTACACTACACCGACATACAGGGCACAACACTACCCGACGCCAAGGTTACCCAATACTACCAAGTTCAAAGAATCCCGACAAACACTATTCAGTGTTACTCGATGACAAAAAGGTTAAAGGAACCCAACGAGTAACAAAAGTGAAACCCGATGGAACAACAAAGAGGAGCCTGATGATTAGTTCAACAAAGGAATGTCGACAAACTTTTAGTTCAACCTGACGACCAAGAACCAATAGTCAGTTACATTCCGTAAAAAGTGGATCTGACTTTCCACATTAGCTAAATCACTAAAGTTGTATATATAGCTTGTTGATTTGTTTTTAAAACCATTATGTGCGGAAGAAGTAGTGTATTTATTATTGTTTTAATTAGTTTTACTGATTTAAAACATGCAAACTAAAGATCAAGGTCAAGTTGTAAACCTTGGATCTAAGAGTTAACATTGTAATGCGTGATTCTGAGATAGGTCAAATACTTGTATAAATAGATGTTCAATCTATTGTGAACATGTTATTGTTCGATGATGATTGTAGCCACGGAGAGCATCTAAGAATCAGACAAGAGATTTCATGCAGAAGGACAGAAAAGAATCAAATCAATTTCAAGAACAAGAACACATGCTACCAATGAGCAGAGAAAGGTATTAATCAGTCACTTAAGGTGATATTCTTATTATGAGAGCATTAATGGATCTATGATCAGAAATTGCAGATTGCATACAGTCAGGTCAAACATATGTACTCATTCTAACAAGTGTAGTACACTTAAAAAATCCTTTCAGGAAAGGTGGACCTAACAGTCCTATTGTAAATCTCTTAACTGAGTGCACACTTAAATCAATGTTGCTAAAGCTCTTAATAGAGTAGATCTTAACAGGTCTCCACTTTAATACTCCTAACAAAGTAGATCATCAGAAGTGATCAATTGTAAGCCTTTATCGGCTCCCTTCCATTCTGCAAGTAGTGAATTTTTGTGGGTGTCATCCCCACCGCAGTTTTTACTTCCTAACAGGAGTTTTTTGTGATATCATATCTTGTGTTATGTGTTTATTACTTTCATGAATATTTCTATGAATATTGAAAACAATTAAAGATTATAAATTAATGTTACATGCATAAGAAAGAACAATAGTAATGGTCGGTAATACAGTAAAGAATGATTACTAATGATTAATGGTGAAAAGAGTTAAAAGTTTTAGAGGTACTGATTCACCCCTCCCCTCTTAGTACTACTTCCCATTAATCCCAATAGTTATTGTTGATGAGATTAGTGAATATGAGAGGGCTTGTGATAAGACTCTTAGTTGTGATTGTGTGCATGGTGTTGATGGAGATTTACAGAATGACTTGTTTCATTTGAGTGTTGATTTGTTGCAGAGATTACCTAGAGGGGGTGAGAGAGAAGACATGTAGTTCTTTTTTTATGTTGATAAAATCGTATTGTTGTTGTGGAAGAGGATTTTTTCTCTTATGTTGAAGTGTAGGTGTGGAAAGAGGGATTTTATTTCCTTAACAGAGATGAGTACTTGATAATGAGGATGGATATGTTGAGGGTGAAGATGAAGATTGATATGAAGATAGAGTTGATGATGATGAAGATGGATGAATGGTCGAAGGATAAGGGTGGTGGATTCATTAATTTCCATTATTTCTTGATTTTTGATGGACTGGTGATAGAGGGTGTTCAAATGTGTGCTGAGTATGGGAATGAGTGGATGATGATAAGTGGGTTGCAAAGAAGAGTGCACATCTTGTGTTTAGTTTTGTTATTGATCTGTTTGGTTCTTCTTATGGATTTTGGGGTGGTTTTATTTGGTGTTGAGGATGTGGAGCTCAGATCAGAGAGGAATGATATCTGGTATGTGCAAATTCATATTCTTAACCATGAGGGTTGGGAAGCCTAAGGTCAAAATGAAATCTGTATTCTAGTTGTGCATTTCTTCTATAGCTACAAAGTGAGAGGCTCACTTTTTATTAACCTCGGGTGTCTGATGCAAGAGAATATTGGGATCTTGGCAATCTTGCATCAACCAAAAATATTTCCTTTTTAGTTTGCTCGTTGTTCTATTCTAGTTGGGTAGTTTTGGTATTTTAGGTAGCGGTCACTCCAGTTGGATCATTATCTTATGTGATCTGATGGGTTTGTTCCAAGAAATCTTGGGAAACATTTTTCTACGATCACATCTTGTTTCATTCCTTCTTGGAGAAGATATCTTATGATTGGTCAGGTCATATTTTTTTCTTCAGTTTCTCGGTTAGTCGTGGTGTTTTCTGATCATTTCCCAATCTTCCAGTGGGAATATTCATGCATGATCATGCCTACTCATTATAATTTTTGAGGTTGACCTTATGAGATGATCGCATTTCTTATCTCTTTCATTTGAGGTTGTACCTAATTATTTTTGGTCCTGACCTATATGTTGTAACATGTTTTCTTCTTCTTGGAGGATGTGATCATTTTTGTCAACTTGTGCCTTGCGGTCTTGTATGATGAACTATAACTAATTGAATATTTGAAGATTTTAAGTTGATGATCATGTAAGGCATTAAATCAGTTAATATATTCTATTGTCATTGATGTCAACTTTATATAATCTATATGGTCATGGACATACTGCCAAAGACTTCAAAGATCCAATGAATCAAAGTCTATGCTTTCAGTAATGCATATAATTAAGTCGAGTATTCACAAAGTGACATTATACACCAACGGAGTGCACACCGACGGTCAAATTAAAAGAGCAAAGTCACATTGTTACCCAACGAGAAAATGCACAACATTATCGATGAGCAAAGTCACAGTGTTTCCCGACGAGCAAAGCACAGAGTAACCTGGCGAACAGAATCACAGTATTGCCCGACGGACGGAGATCTCGAAGACAACTAAAGTCACACCGATGGAACAGTCAGTTATCACCGATGACTAACTGAAGTGTTGACTAACAAAATAGAGAGTTCAGAAATGACAAAATGCTTAGCTGTCAAGAGTTAAAAATAGAGTTAACTAATACTTATCATTGTTTTAATCAAATAGATAAAGCCGAGGATAAGTAATGGATTTAAAACTGCTTTGTCCAACTGGCAAGAAGATCTCTACGGGCCCGTTTGTTTCAAGGTGGAATTGGAATTGAATGGGAATTGGCATTTCTGAATTCCCAAAAATGTTCAATTCCCTGTTTGGTGGAAAAATTAAAAATTGGAATAGGGTTATGCGAATTCTAATTTTGGGTCATTTTGAGCATTCCACAATTCTTTCTCAGACCTGTTATTGGAATTGAAAATTGGAATTGGAATTGAAAGTATTATTTTGGGAAGGAAAATTCATTCCCATTTTTGTTTTAATAATGTATATTATATTGCTATAAGGATGTAT
>MU224482.1:1953164-1966926 GCA_018584345.1 Thuja plicata | reverse complement strand
ACACACACACACACACACATATATATATTGATATTGATGTGTGTGTGTGTGTGTGTGTGTGTGTGTGTGTGTGTAAATATCTATATTGTTATCTTTCTGTATATTTTTATAGAATGACGCTTGTATTTTATCATATATATTCAATATTGAATGAGTCTCATATAAAAAGGCAATATTCATATAAACCCTCTTATATGTATTGATAAGTTCATAATTATACTTTATTATAAAGTGGCATATATCCATATAAATTCTTATACTTAATCTCTTACTCCTTTAATATGGGCTTTCTTTTGATTTCAAAGTTTACAAATCAGCATTGCAATCTTATCATTTTACATTTTGGGGGCTTAGGGTAGGGAGGTGCTTCAGCATACAATTTGTTTTGTAGTATTAGATCGTTGATCATGAAACTTTGATATAGGTTTTTTTTACTAAGAATCGTGAAATTAAATCAAATTTTAATTCGGATACCAATCAAATCAATATCAGAGAACAAAATAGTGGAATGATAATTAATTTTGTCGATACTAATCAAGATTCCTAGCAAATGGCGACGTCATCAACATCTTCTTTGTTTCTCTGCGATATTATGCTAGTATAGGTTAATAGGGTTGTTAAGTACTAATATCTAAGATGATCCCCATACTTAAAGTTTGCACATATGGTCTTGCATTAGGAAAGGTGTCTACATAGTTTTATTCTCCATATCTAATTTACCATATGATCTCCTTGGTCAAGAATAGTCTATGTCTTCACCAGTTTCTGTTCTAACCTATTCTGGTTCTTCTTTACCTTTATATATGGAATTAAACTATTAGATATTGAGTGCTTTTTCCCTGGCTAGAAGGGATACCGGTTGAAAATGGTTAATTCAGACTAGCTCTGATAATTTAGATCAATAAAATGGTAAATAATATATATATATATATATATATATATATTGATGAACTTATATATATCCTTTTATATACAGTTTTTTCCATTTTATTGATATCAAGATATGGTGGTGTCTAAGTTTTGGTTTGTGTAATCTAGGCACTTTGCACATTAAATAGCACTAGTATAGGATTTTTGTCCTCGATTAAGATGTAGTCATTATTTTTTCAAAGATCAATCGATAAATACAGTATGTGAGTTGGCAAATCTTCTCTTTTTCTATTTTAAGATTAGTTTCCTTCTTCACTTTAGGGATTTTAATTGCAATCACAATATGTCCACATGTACTTTCCTTTCTTTCTTCTATGTCGAGAGTGAAATGGTATATCTTTTAGGAAAAGATTAATCATATTTTAAAATAAATTACATAACAAATATTCAACTCGGCGTAAAGCAACAATAAAATATCATAGTATAGATCTAGAGCTTCTATGATTTTTGAACTAAATTTTGGGATAACTCCTTTATTTAATTGTATACATAAGCCTTTTCAGATTTAAATACCAATTAAATACAAAGGGGCTTTGCAGATTACACCCCTCAACACCACTGGGTAGCATGAAATCACTATCCACATCTCAGAATTCACAATGATGATTAATTTACAATAATAGGAGAGTTATGGTTTTTCTGAATCCATATTTATCCTGCGTGATTTATAGTTTTTAGTATTGTGACTCTTAGTGTTGGATAGTTTTTAGTTCCAACTGTCTCCCGCTTTGATTAAGGTTTCAAGGTTTCTCTCTCTTTATTCTTATATGTATCAGCCAGTAACCCTGTTGTTAACTGTTTGGTAGAAGAATAGTTGGTGTTTTTCTGGGTGATGTAGGTACTAGAAAGGAGATGCAACCAGGAACCCTCTTTGAGTAGATTATGGCAGAATATAACAGATACTTATGAATGGCATTCTTCTGTATAGATTATGGAAAATTGTAACAAAGTGTGATAGACTCTCTAAGAGTTAATTTTGTAACAAGGGGTATGCCCCTTGATTTTCTTTGTATGATCTGGATATAGTCCCGGGCAAGACTGGAGGTTTTCTTCTCCATTCTTTCCTACCAATGCCCGAAGTGAACGGAGACTTTTGTACTTAAACTCATGATTAATAAAATTATCTTGGCTTCGGCCTTTGCCTATCAAACAAAAATGTAAAGAAAAAATGAAAATTTTATTGATGAGTACATAGGAGAGGAGTGGGGATATACAAAGAAAAATGTCCTACTTACCACCCTACTTAACACCTAAGTGGGATTACACACTGGCACGAATGTTAATGATAACTTGATCAGACATTCTATATTATGATCTTGTAGGTTGAACTTAAAGAGAGGAAGCCTATAAAAGAAAGTGAGAGATCAATAAAAACAAGAAGAAACATAAACAAGTTGATATGATGGTAGATAAGGAGATACAATCTCCTAGGAGGAGAAACTCAACACTCTATGCAAAGACTAGAAGAACTTGATTGGTCATCATGGGGTTTAATCTTGGGCATTATGGTTGTATTTTTTGTTGTTTCTATGATGTTTTATACTATTATGGTTTGTTAGTAATAATTTAGCTATTTTTCTTTAGCCCTTTTTTTATTATTCTATAGTTGTAAGGAGATCCTTATTTTATGTATTTATAATACCAAAACTAAATGCCTCAAATGTGGTATTACTAATTTGATAGTTTTTCATTGAAGTTGGATTTTTTTAAGTAAAGAGGATTAATTTTGTGATAATGTTGTCAAGATTCAACTATGTATTTTTCAGGTTAGTCTCATTGAACCATGTTTCATGAGTTGTGGTTCACAAGAGCCCATCTCTCATGAGAATGAATGGAACACTTAGCACTCATTGCATCTAGGTGATGCTCACAAAGGTGAAGCAGTGGGTCTTCCCAAGAGGTCACCCATCCCAACACTACTCCAACTCAAGCACTTTTAACCATGGAGTTTCCTCCAAGGTTAAGCCCACTTAGCTTGATACTACATTTCAAATATCACAATTGAAACAAACACGTGCCAATGAGTTTGACCCAAAAACTACACAACTAAATCTTGATAGCAATATCACAGTTTGAATTATTGTGGAAAATCTTCTACTTTTTCAGAGGATTAATATGTTTACATTAAATGTACTAACATGGTCATATTTTAATTTTTATCTTGTAAGTTGATGATATGTTGTTTATTGGTAATAGCAAGGCAATGATCATGGAGCTTAAAACTCAATTTTTTGGTGCATTTGAAATCAAGAATTCAAGGGGAACAAAATTTATATTGGGAACGAAAATTAATAACAACCAAGCACATAGAAAGCTTTGGCTTAGTTGGTTAGAGTAGGTATGTTGATATAATTTTGTGGTAATTTTCTATGCTTAATTATAAATTAATGATTATTCATTTACTTGTATGAACCAAGATTTCACTAGATATGTGTTCTAAGTCAAATAATTTTGAAAATATATAATGTGCCTTATGTTAGTGTTGTGGTAGTTTAATGCAGATGAATAAATTGTACTTGACCAAATTTTGCCCAATTAGTAAGAGTTATTAACAATTTTATGTTTAACCTTGATAAAGTGCATAAGAATTATGTTGTGTGTGTGTGTGTGTGTGTGTGTGTGTTTGAATTTATTAATTGTTTATTATTGATTTACACACCTCTCTATTATATTTTAGATTTATAATTAATCACATATAATTTAAATCGATTTTGGGTGCCTAGTTTTGAGCCATGGTTCTGATCCATTTTTTTAAAGTCAATTTTTGTTTTGCAGTTTTTGTTTGCTCTATATATTGGAGACATGGGATAGAAGATTACATACAATCATTTGCAAGTACTATCACATTATTGGAATGCAATCGAATTGAAGGGAACAAAATGGATGCATAGATGCAATACTTGTATTGGATTACCACATACTTGTCCTTTCTTTGATGGTGGATTTTCTTCTACAAAAATTCTCTACATACATCAAATATCATATTTATATTTATAATTTTTTTAAATTCTTATTATTGATTTATACATGTATCTATATTATATCTTGTATTGGATTACTATATACTTGTCCTCTCTTTGATGGTGAAACTTTTTCTACAAGAATTGTCTACATACATCAAATATGACATATACAGACATCAAATATTACATATTTATATTTATAAATATGTTAAATTCTTATTATTGACTCATATACATGTGTGTGACCCAAAATAATACATCAATGGAACAAGAAATTCACAAAGACCTTCCTCCAAGCAATTCCTTAATTTATCCACGGGCTAAGCAAAAGGTTACTTGCATTAAAAAAAGGAATTTGAGGTACCTATTGGATAAACAAATAGCTTAAGAAATACAAGGGTCAAATATCCTCTTTGACGTTAACCAAAATTAAATGTCTCAGATAATTTTCTTTGACCCTCACAAAAACAATTAATATTACATAACAATACCCTCAATTATTAAAATAATATTTATATTACAAACTTTGAAAATTTGAAATTGCTATTCATTTACAAAATCCCCCTCCGAGCCGGCGAGAGACGGACGCCAGCGGGACCCACGCTACTTTGACTGATTATAGTCCGCCGAAGCTGAGGCTCGGGCCGAAGCTGTGACTCGGGCCGGCGGTAAAATGATTGCCGGCCGTGAAAAAATCAACGGCCGGGAAAGCGTGTAATGAATTTCCGATCCGCCCTTTCATGTTTGATATGATTGTATTTGTACGAGCGTGGATTCCCATTACGTGTCATGATGACGTGTTTGCGTGTCCTCGTATCGCTTGTTTCAATGGGACTTGGCATTAGCGCATAAATAAATCTTATCGATTCTTACAAGTTTGGAATTCAAATGTTTGGTGGGTCCTCTCATAAACGTTAGAGGGATAAAATATTTTTGGAAAGACGTGCAATGATCTTGTTTCTTGGAAACAAGCAATAATCCCTTCAATTGAGGGGCAGTGGGATGTGAGAGCAATCTTTTTCTTTTTTTTTTTTTTAAATCGATTTGTTATCTTGGATTAGCATTTAGTATAGTTGGATAGATAATATAGAGTGGTCCATAGTTGGAATTTTAGTGTATGAGAATGAGAGGTCATTTTTTTTAAATTGAAGATCAATGACAATTATTCAAAATTGAGGTTTCCTAAATATTAGGGGAATTTGGTAGTTTATTTTATAAATTGTACTGCCTTTAGTAACATTCTTCGGTATCATATGGGTTGGACAAAGTTTGGATCTTGTGATCTCGTGCTTTATTACAAGAGGTCTCATCAATCAAGCCAAGCCTCCAACCCAAAAATTGAGACTTTTTTATTCATAAGAAATTTGAGGTTTATTTTTTGGGCTTAGTAATTGCTTTCAAGTTCATAGCAAAAAGTTTAGATTAGAAAGAGGTTTCTTACTTAGAATTTTTATTTTTATTTTATTCTTTTTATGGAGGTCATCCACAAAACCGTTTTAGCTACCCGATACGAGAGCACGAACCTTAGGCTGAATGAACCTCTTTGGCTAAAAGCAAGGACTGGGGGGTATCCATTCCGTCAAATTCACCTCGGGCACAATCTCAACCTCATCTCTTATTTCAATGTTGGGGCCTTACACTCAGCAAGACTTGATCCCTGGTGGGCTCATTAAGAACCTTTCAACTTCACCAATTAAATTTTGATTGAGTAATTTATAGGTCATTAATCAAAGTTTATGTTGATATTGACAAATGTTACTACGTCAACAACAAGTTTAAAATTTTCATTTTTTATTTTTTTTATTGTATTAAGAATAAGATAGAGAAAATATACAACTCAATCAACAAACATCGGCAGATGAGCAAACAAAGAAAGGTTATTATACTGCCCAAAGAGGAGGTAATGTTGAACAGGTCGAATAACTGAGAGGCGGGGTGAATCAATTATCCACAAATATTTTCAGAAGTTTTACTGTGTCGGTAAACTCACAAGCCATACAAATGATAATGATTATTATATCAATATTAACTTATGTTCTACCGATAATCACATAAAGAAATTATAACAAATGTAAATATGAAAGCGCATAACCACCAACACAAAGAACACCAGAATTTATGTGGAAAGCCACACTGGGAGAAACCACGGAGAAGCCAATTCTCAAGAAATAAAACATCCTTTAAGGTGATTTTTATAAAGGCTCGTTGCTGGTTTGCTCACTGTGATTGGCTCACTGTCGGTCGAGCTAACTACCCTTATACAAAAAGAGATATTTTATAGACAAAATATGAACTGATAAGATTGCATCTGAATATACATGAAATAGTTCAACAATTAAGCTCAGTTACCACAGATCTGATTGCTAATCTTCTCAATGTATAGCATTGTCTGATCCATTGCAAATCTATATGCAAATACCATTCTCGATCTCTCAATAATCTTCCACACTTAGCTTCATCTTGCACACATCGCCTTCAAGAAATCACTCAAAGACTCCTTTTACAACTCGTTTATCTTCTTCCACACTCACATCCTCATGCCATGGATACAAAAGGTTTTTCTTTATTTATACAGATATCCAGTCATACAAATGTTGGCCACAACAAAAGAATGTGTCCGCCTCAATTCAAAAAGATATTACGATTACATTTGATGCACTACCACTAATCCTAAATCTAGGACACACTTAAGAAAACTTTACAACACGCTACACCAGGACCCAAATATAGGTCGCACTTAAGATGTTTACAATGCTCATTACATTTACTGAAACTATCGGAACACCACAACCAAGACCATGTCTTGATCATCAAAACTTCTGAACCCATCAATAGATGAAACTAGATAGAACATATCCAAAATATAATAGCAAGAGCTCAATTAATGAACTGCAAGAAATTCCAAATAAGAGGAGCACCTAGAAGAACGTTGTAGGCTTACCAGTCAACAATAACTAACAGAAGACACCATGCACCATCGATTACCAAAAGAACACAAGTGTACCAAAACATGTAATCCTTTGGTAGAACCAAGTACACCTGTCATAAAGTACCAAAACTGCATGTACAAAACTTATTTTGCATATAACTGAGACTACTAATCTTGATAACTACAATTATTGAATCGATACCAAAACTGATACCGCCAAGTAGTCAGTATGAAGGTTTTGACATCAATGACAATAATGCCAACAACATTTGAAACTAACAAGTAATACACTAAACTCAAATTACACAAACAACAATTCAAAAGATCAAGAAGAATACAATGATTTATATTAAATCTTCATTTATATTTTAATTTTTTATGAAGGATCCATGTTATCATGTTAAAACTTGACTCCTAATTCTTGCATAGAAAATCAAGAATAGGTAACTTTTAAGAAGCAAAGGGTTTTGACCTAGGCTATTTTTTCAAAAGGGACCTAGTGAAGTTTATGATAGGAGATAACCTTTATAAGTGTTAATGAGAAGACTTGCAATAAATTTCTCACCTTATAAAAAGGCTAAGGATTATTGGTTTCTTAAGAATTCTAGATCCTTTTGACAATAAAGGTGCTAGTGATTTCAATCGGAACATATGTAATGAGGAAGGTGTGAAACTCAAGTCCTCTCTAGGCTATGCAATTGAAAGGGTTACTAACAAACTGTAATGCCTAGAGAAAGGAGCTTGCAACTGTCACACCCTTTAGTGTCATGCAAAATCTAATTAGTAGAAAGGACGGTATATTTTTTTAATATTCAAAATATCCGTGTCTTGGCTCCTTAAGACAACACCATACAAATTTTGGCCACTTTATGATAAATTATCTTCCCTTCAAATATGACTTGAAAAAATATTTTAGTAACTTATCTAACTCGTAGTATGTGCTTTAACAAGGATCCTTGTATTATAAATAGAGAGATTTTGGATACAATAGAGGCATATAGATTTTATAAGAGAATTTCATTTCAAGCCTATGAATAATACATATATAGAGATTATTAGAGGAATCTTGGAAAGAAAATAAGAAAATTGCAATTTGAACAATTTTACCTGGTCGACAATCACTAAACAAATTGGTCATTCAAAATTTTACAAAAGAATAGTGTCCATAGTAAGGATTTTTAACCCATTAAATGATATACCCTAAAGTAATGGAAAAAGTGTTAAACAATTCAAATTCCCTTCCTTAGGCATGTCTAACTTAGGTGTTTCTTATATAGAGATTGTAAAATAATGCACATTAAAATCACTCAAAGATCCATTCAAAGAAATCATGAGAGGACTCACATCTGAGTCTCTATCTAGAAAATTTATATCATAAATGATGTATAGATTAGTCAATGGGTCCACCAAGGAAGTGTTAGGAAAAAGGTGTCTCACCCTTATAGTTACAAAAGGTTTCTATCTATAGTAATTTTACACTTGAGCAAGGATGGGTCCAAAAATTTCTCCAAAAGCTACAAAATTGTCAATTGAACATGCTAGTAAAGTTTCAACCCAAGATCATGTTTGGATTTCTAGATATTAATTTTTTTTTGTTTTTAAAATTTTCAAAGTCATTTTTAAACACTTAGAGGTTTTTTTGGGCCCAAAAGTGTGTTAGTGTGAAAATCATTTTTACCTAATTAGTTTTCTTTTAGCCTACTTAGTTGAGTCCTATTCACATTATGTCCTTACCTTATGGGAGGCTAGAGAGACTTTTGTCTCACTTTGAATGTAGATTCACCAAGTATCCTAAAGCTTGTACATAGTGTCCTACACTTGTTGCATACTTGGGGGGGGGAGGGGTTTCAGAGTTTGATTCCTACCTTCTCACCTCTTATTAGTTCCCTTTATATGTAACACACCTCCTTGTATATTTATGACAATTTCTTATGATATATTGTATTTTTCATCTTGTTTTTTTTGTGGAGAATATTTGTTTTTGCAATTGATCTTGGTTGTTTTCAACTCAGTGGTCATGACAAGAAATCATAAAATACAAATAAAGGTAACATATGTATGTACATCATTAAATAACTCAAGACAAGTTGTATTAATAAACTTACATGGAGAAGAATCTATACATGCTAAAGAAAAGTTATCATGAGATGTAGAAGTATAATCTCTAGGAATATCATCATGCTGATCATGTACATCATTATTAGTACGCGTAGAAAAAGTAGAAAACATGAAGTTTATGTAAAAGTGAAGCAAGTGTATGTTGAGGAAAGAAAAAATACCAGTAAATTGTATAAAGGATAAAATAACACATATGTTAATGAACAAAACCTTTATAAAAACATATTCCAATACATAGGATGAAAATACATGAGTGTGTCAAGGATGGAAGTATCACATGCAATAAAAGTTACTAACATGTAAAACTCATAAATAACCAAAGGAAAATGATCTCAGAAGATCCATAATGATAGATTGTCTAAGGGTGGGAGGGTGACATTAAATATGGGTGTATTAAGATATGTATGTCCAACCCCTAATCAAAGTATGATAAGCATATGTGAACAAAGGTAAATTTAGACCCTATAATTAATGAAAGTGAATTATAAAATTATAATTATATTATACCAAAAATATATAATTATGAATGAATATAAAACACTAAGATAGTGTAAAAGTAGATGGATTCATTCAAAAAACTAAATTAAAAAATGCACTCTTCCCTTAATGAGTTACCTAGGCTAATTAATCGATGCTAACAACAAATGCAAACTAATCTAGGTAGCAAACGTGTATAAATAAATAAAAATATATGAATATTAATTTAGGAAATTAAATGCAAAGGACCAATCTACTTGAATAACAATGAAGAATTCAGCTTGATATAATGTAGAATTTCACTTTTCCTTGAGATTTACAATGTGTTCTCCTTATTTGAAAATCTTCTCAACATCGTAACATTCTTTACAATACTAGTAAATCAAATTCATGTCACTCAAGATCAATCTTTCTCACTAGGGAATAACTTGACATGCAAAATTGATCTACAACCCGTAGTATTGAACCTATTAATAGTGACTACCAACAATTATGGTTTAAAAGTAACTTAGAGATGTCACAATGACTAAGTTCTCTAGGTCAAACACCTTAATTAGATTGAAATTATATTCATGGAAATGATCAAAGACAACCCTCTTTAGTGATGTAAATGTCTTAGAATGATTTGATGCATAATTAGGTTTATTTTTCTCTAAAGTGAACTATTCCTAGAATGATTCTCCTCTTCATGAATATGACTTCTTAAATAATTAAATATCTATTAATATCTAAATGAATGCCTTAAATATGAAAAGATGATGAGTTTTCATGCAATTGGGTACTACAATCAATCCAATTAATGTGAGTAAAAGGGTGCGAATCAATCATCTAAATTTCAGTATTTTGGATTTTGAGTTGGATTTGCATCTTGTAGGATTGATCCCACACATTATTGAAATGATCATGCAAATGCTTATAGAATGATTGTGTAGAATTAAGTTGTTTTTTAGGGGGCTAATTGAATTGTGTAGATATGAATAATATTTGAATTACTTAATTGATCTCTAGACTTGTGAATGGTCAAAATGAATGCATCAATTGAATGTCTTTAACTACATGTGCATAAAAACATATCACACAAATGTATGTTTAGTCAACCACGGGTAGGAAAGGTAGAAGTGGGAATTGGCCAAAATTAAGGTAGGAGTTGGAACTAGTCTACGATTTTGAGGATGGCCCTATGACTACAAACTAGTCTTGGAACAAAAATGGGGCTAGATCATAAATAAGTGTGAGTATGGGAATGATAAGTGAGTGGATAAGAAAAAAGCATAAGGGTGTGTGAAAATGGTAGGTAGATAACATATGACAAGAGAACCAAATTTACACAAAGTTATGTCAAGTGTCAATATTTCTATATATCGAGTCACTCCCTTCAAAATAAACACAAAATTAAAATAAAAAAAGCATGTAAATTTCACCATTACAATCATATAATTTAAATACCATTTAATGAACGACGTATGTAATTTCCTATAATGAATAAAGTGGCGTTGGTAGGGTCAAACATCACTACAATAACAAGCCATTACTACATTATCAATTATTAATTTTTTAAATCCTAAAAACTTCTCTAATCGCTTACTAGTAAGTTCATAGTTCTCAGTAGGGATCACTCATAAAGAATACACATAATATATCTTAAAGAATTGAACATATTCATCAACTAAATCAAAGCTTTTTAGAACAATTTAAAAAAATTTAAAAAATTATTATTCCCATTCAATTTATTAACCTTTCCTTCTAAAATTGATTTGATAATCATATTCCTAATCTAAATTCAATGTTCCAAATCCAAACTCCCTATTTGTCCCCATCCGATCAACATGAAAAGTTGAAAACCCAAGCCTCCTATTTGTCCTCCTCCAAATAACATCAATCAACAAAAACATTAATCACATTGAATTCATCAACATTTCATTCCAAAATTATTTTAATAACCTTTGTCCTCCAATTAACATAAATTTACTCAAAATGAGGATAGTCATAAAAGCACCCCTTTGATTCCATTCTATTGGATGGGCACACACTCTTAAAAATATGATCATGAGAGTTTAAATATGATCACAAGAATTCAAATCAGTCATGCACACACATGTGCTCACAAGTTCTTTAGGAATAGTTGAATAAGATTTCAATTGGATAAGCTAACTTTTTTTATAAATCAGAGTTTGGATAGGCTAAGAAATAAGTGAATGAACTTATTTCCTTAAAACCAATAAATAAAACCCATGTGAGAAATCTCCTCACACACATTTTCTTTTAAAATTACTGTATTTCTAAATGATTCCTGACGCTTTATGTTTCCATAATGAGAACACGTATTTAATATCCTCAAATTCAGACACTGAAAAATAAAAACTATAATTTTATTAGATTCTATACCAGAGTGTATAATATTGTTTGTTAATGAAATTTTCAAACATTTCTTGTTTTATAAACCCTTTATCAGCTGCAGATCAGGCGATTTGTGAGCCTTGTCTTTGGCAAGGAAAAATTAACGTTTGTTTTCTTACTTTTAAAATGTATTTATTTGTTAAATTAAATGTTTCTAGTTTATATCGATAGAGGTTTTTGCATTCATATGTGAGTGTAACATGCCTTTAACATAATTACTATTTATTAGATTTTTGTTGATTTTTCTTTTGACAAGCAATTAGGCTGTAGTTTTTTTGTTTTTTAGTTATCTGATTTTTTTATTAGTTTAAATCATGAAAAAAATACCAATTGTACGACATGATAGGCATAGAATTCGAAGTTTTTTCTAAAATTTGTTGAGCATGCTTTCTTGAAAGCCTGCAGAGCAATTACTAGGCCTAGGTAAAAATTAAGTATGATTTCTAAGTTTTTGTGTGTTTCTAATAGATGCATAGTGCATGAAGTAGATCAAAGAAAATGGTATGAGGTATATTTCTAGGGTTGCTAGTATGGTTTGTGTTAGGAAGCATGCAATGTATAGGTGTTTTGTGTAGTTTTTACAATTGTTTAAAGAAATCATGTAATGACACATAAGTACACACACATCTTTTGGATAGAGCTCATAAGGGTGATGTGGTGATGCTTTGTTTCATTTATAGCTTCCAAAAAATGCCCCAAAACTTAAATATTATAAAGTTGATGAGTCATTTTATTTTTGTAATGAAATAACTTGTGCACGAGAAGAATACAAATATGTATGCCACAAATACTTGATAATATTTAAGAATAATAAGTCATTTCAATGGGAAAACCTTCAAAAGTCTCCAAGAAGAACACCAATAACAATAGATGATGATCATAAATTGACCATTGACATGTATATATACCTTGATTATGCCTTGAGTGTCATCCAAGGTAACTTCACTACGTATACAAAACTATATTAATGATTATATAATTTAATTAAGAATTAAGGTCATCACAAGCTAACTATTAGTAACTTTGTATGCACTAAATGGTTAAGGGTGTAGCATGTCCACATCTTTAGATAAATGGGGTACTTGATATTGATCAACTGTGGATGCCTTTGCACAAAATTAACAATTTTCCATGTAGCATAAAGAGCTCTTATATAAATGATAGAATACTTTGTGAGTATCCTCAAAATGTGACCTCTTATTGTGTATTTGTAGAAATTCCCTTATGGTAAGTGTATTTCTTTATCTTTCTCATTAAACTCCAATAACTCAAGTAGCTCTTTGTTTAATAACTTTGTGCAAGCATTAAACATGAAAGATTGGATGTATTTTTGTTGACATAAGTAACTCCAATTTGTATGTGTAATGAAAGGAAAATGGAAAAGATAGACACAAGGGGCAATCACTAAGATGAATGAAAAACTAGGAAGCTCGCACCTATCTTCTTTCATCACATTAGAAGGAAGGAGTTAAGATTAAGTAATACTGAGAGGGGGGTGAGTAAGTATTACATCACTTTAAATTAAACTTAAACCACTTCCAAATAAACCATAAGATTGCTGAAATGAAAAGAGCATAAGCAAATAACACACAACTCATTACACCATTATTTGTTGTTGAGGAAACCCTGGCCAGGGGAAAACCCCGGTGGGGATGGTACCCACAAGCATGCACTAAAGTATAATGTCCTTGTTAGGAAACCTAGCCCTGTTAGGAGCTGAATATTACATAGTACATTTCCTTGTTAAAGGAATATCAACCCTCTTAAAGGTATACAACACCCTGTTAGGGGTACACTGAGCTTACAGCTCTTACAACCAATTTTATTTCTATTACAAAGTGTTCTCAACAATGAACAAAAACAAACATCTCCAATGCTTAGATATTTTCATTTATAGCTTCCAACAATATATGTTAATCTCTGATCTCGCATCTGCCATCAGTCATCT
>MU224482.1:1942881-1953006 GCA_018584345.1 Thuja plicata | reverse complement strand
TATATATATATATATATGTCTTACATCATTTGGTCGGCTCTTAATTACAATACAAAACAGAATAAATACTTATACAAAAATTAAATATAATGTTGGCGCTCTTGTATTACCAAAGTATAGGTAATTCACAATACCAATCCAACTTAGCACGTTTGGATTCCATCTCATGCTCCCTCAATCGTCGCAATTGTTCAACTGCTCTGTTTCATTGTTATGTTATCTTCACGTGTCTTCAAATCACTCTAACTCTCTATGATCATCACCAAAACAAAATCGATCTTAATTGAAGGTCATACATATCCCATAGTATCTTCCTCTAAGCTCGCAAGTCATCAAACATCATACATGATCTTTGTTGTCCAAAATAATATTGTTATACTGTGTACTTCTGTTTCTATACTTAGTTGATTTCAGAACTATCTCTCCAAAACTGTACTTAACTCAATCATACTATCAGATGTGTTGCCATAAATGACAACCTTCAAGTGTCTCATATCACACCAAAAACATCACTTGCCAACATAAGGTTGATCCACTAGGCTCGAGGAGGCCCAAGTTCTAAGAGGATGCAAGGATTCCTTCACTATTTATTTGAAAGATGACTATGTAAAATTAGAACACAAGATTTAGGGAAAGAATGAAGGGAAGAAGAAAGGATAAGCATGCAGACATATATAGACTGTAAATCTGATCTCAAAAATAGATCTAAAAAACTAGGACAACGACTGGCCTATGATTTAAGTTGCAGTCCAAAATGGTAGGTATGGGGCATCTCTGAGGGTCAAGGGTGGTTAGAAATTTTAGGGAGAGTCAACTCGCCTTATAATGGACAAAATTTGATGAAACTTCAGTCAACTATAGCTTTTTATCAAACCTTCTTGTAGTTGTCTCCACAACTGCATCACCTATCACTTGTCAGATCTTTATTTATATTTCATTTTTTGTTTAAAGGATCTACATTATCATGTTGAAACTTGGCCCCTAATTCTTGCATAGAAAATCAAGAATAGGCAACTTTTAAGAAGAAAAGAGCTTTTCCCTAAGATATTTTTTAGAAGAAACCTAGTGAAGTTTATTATGACAGATAACCTTAATGAGTGTTAATAAGGAGCCTTGTATGAAATTTCTCACCTTATGAAAAATATAAGAATTATTGGTTTCTTAATCCTTCTAGATGCTCTTGATAATAAAGGTGCTAGAGATTTCAACATGGCCATTTGCAATGAGGAAGGTGTGAAACTCGATTCCCCTCCATGACATGCAATTATAAGGATTGCTAATGAAATACAATTCCTAAAAAGGAGCTTCCATGTGTCACATTTTTAGCGTCATGCACAATCTGTTTAGTAGAAAGGACATTATATTATTTTTATGTTCAAAATATCCATGCCTAAACTTATTTTGACAATACCATACAAAATATAGCCACTTTATGAAAAATTATCTTCCCTTCAAATTTGGATGGAAAAAAACATTTTCTAAGTAACGTATCTAACATGTAGTAGTGTTTTACAAGGATCCTTGTAGTAATAATAGAGTATTTGCATGTTTTTTCATTGATGTCAAGTGGTGTAGCATGGTGATTGAACAATATGCTAAGTTTTTAATGTGAAATTGTTCGAAGAGCTTGTATAGTGGTTGTCTCTAATAAAGATGTCTTCTCATTGAAGAAAGTGAAAATTGATCTAGAGTGGTATAAAGACAATCATTACTATAAAATTCAAAAAAAGGTTTCTTATTTCAGTCAATGTAAGTTATTGTTCTAAGAACACTAAAGTTGAAACTATATGTCACTTGAAAAAGGGCCCATGATTGTCAAGGTGAGTAGCATACTTCAGTATTATGTTTCCTTGAAGACTTAATGTAGAAAAGTTAGTTGAAGTTATAAATCTAGGTCTTGCAACATAAGTTCATGTATCCTATCACCATAGAGACATGAACCTGTAAGAGAACAACATAAATCATTGACAAGAACTCTCCATTTTAATCTTAAACAACATAGTATTGAATGTGAATGACTTTAATCATTGTGGTGATTATAAACTTTGACGTTTACTCTCTTTTTACGCGGGTAATATGTAATGTTTTGAATTTTTAAATGCCAACGGTCAGTTGCTAAGAAAACAGATTATAAGTAATTAAAAAAAAAACTTGGTTTTGGTTTTTGATGAATGAAAAATGAACAACAACAAAAAAAAAATGCAGACTCTATAAAGAGGAGTTTGTAGATGCAAAAACAAAGGAGTGATAAGGGTTTTAATAAACTTGTTTGATAAATTTGATTAAAGACCATTTACAGTAATAGGAGTATGTATGAAAAAGATATATTATGTGTTAACAATGCATGAATTGAGAAGACTATAAGTGTTAATTTTTTGCAGGGGTAGAAAAACATTGTGTTAAATGTTATGAAGTGAAACAGAGTAACCTGGTGTATTTAAATTGTTCTTCTTTATATTGTATTTCATAGAGGAGTTGGTTCTCCTAAAATTGTAAGTGTTAGTGCACCTATGGTTGGTGTCCTAAAACTATTTCCAATGACGGATAAGTTTGTAATCAGTGAGATTTTCAACGAGGCTTATTCAAGTTGTTTTTTTCAGAGTGATTTTTCTACTCATCAAGGGTTTCCACTCATAAATTTGTGAGTCATGGTGTGCATATATGTTTCTTTTGTCTTGTAGTTTAATATATGTTTTATGGTGATCAAATGTTATAAGTTTGAATAGATATATGCTTTGTTTTATTACTGAATGAGTTTATTGATCAAAAAGAACTTTTGTTATATAGACCACTAATTCACCCCCCCCCCCCCCGCTCTCAGTGGTCAAAGTATTCCAACATAGAGAAAATTTGGATTCAATAGAGTCATAGTAATTTTATAAGAGAATTTCATTTTAAGCCTATGGATAATATAGATATAGAGATTAGTAGTGGAATATTGGAAAGAAAATAAGAAACCAACAATTTGAATATATCTTACTAGATCAACAATTACTAAACAAATTGGTGAAAGCACTTTATCCTGAAAATAGTATCCATGGTAAGAATGTTTATCCCATTGAATGATGAACCCTAAAGTAATGAAAAAAAATTAAACAATTGAAATTCCCTCCTTAGGTATGTCTAAATTAGGTGTTTCTTAATATAGATATCGTCGAATAATGCACATACAATTTCTCAAAGACGCATTCAAAGATATAATAGAGGACTCACATCTAAGTCTTTATCTCAAAATTTATATCACATATGATGTATAGATTAGTCAATGAGACCCACCAAGGAAGTATTAGGAAAAGGGTGTCCCACCCTTACAATTACAAAGAGTTTATATTCATAGCAAGGTTACATTTGAGCAAGGATGGGTCGAAAAATTTCTCCAAAAGCTAAAAAGTTGCAAAATGATTATGCTAGTAAAGTTTCATGTAATATCCCTTGAAAATATTTCATATCAGATCTGATTTCTCTTTGAACCCCTTAGATTAACCTTTGTCTAATTCTGAAATTGCATCAAAAAATGACAAAGAAATTGATCGAATAATCATGCCTAGAATTAAAATAACTTAACACAAACTGAGACATGAATGTTTCCTCAAATTCACAAGATGGAATATCATAAAATTATTTCACATAGTAAAAAAAATCTACAAATTTATTTCAAATCTAGAAACAAAATAGGGTTTTGGCAGGCATTGCCCAACGATACAATTCTATGAAACTTCACTCAATATATAAAATATCCACCAAATGATAAGATATAAGACTAGGGAATTAAATAAAAATAAATAAAAGGCCTTTAGGCTTCCAATATACTTCTATAAAACATATTACAAAGATACCTAGAATACTCCCAAAAGGAGTGTCGACGAATGTTAGAGAACTACATCGTCATCTACACTAAAAATTAACTGAACTCATAATATATGATCTCAATGATAAAATATGAGTTTTGTTATTATAAATAAATTAAAACAAAGCCTCTGATATTTCATAGAATCTATAACAATCTATGAATGAAAAACCCAAAATTACACTCATAATCTACTAGCAAACCCACACCAAAATGCATAAAGAAACACTATGAAAATTGAACCTTCAACACAATGGTAATCTCTGAATTAGATCACACCATGATGGATCTCTAACTTTCATCCTCAATCTACCTAGAAACCCTAAAAAATATTGGTCTTGAGCCTCCTCAACGGATTTGACAACCTCTAAAGAAGAAAAAACAAATAGCAAAATATCAAGTGAATGAAGGAGTAAAATTGTACCAAACCCTCTAAATAACATGCATATCTCTCTGGGGGTTCGCCACTTAGTGTGTTAATTGGGTGATGGTATTTTTTTTCCCACCCTGGTTCAAATCTCAACTTTGTAATAAGGGGATGAGGTCCCTGTTGGCAAGTTGACTCCCAGAGAATACATGACTTATTTTGTGTTGTCATTATGGCAACAAATTCATATAAAGTTTCTATCAAGTAAACTTGAAAGACAAAAATGACTAAGTATAGAAAACAGGGCAGACAGATTTATGCAGTGATCAGCACACCAGCACATGTGCAAGCAATCAAATCAGGGTATGCGTGTTCACATATATGTTCTATGCTACATGTACATACTAAGTCCAGACACACATGGTATGGAAGGACAGTACGGATAAGTTACAACAAGAACAGTACTACTGCAGTTCATAAGATAGAGCATGGAGCCGACTTATGTTTTGGATCAGCGTATAATATTATGTTGTGTAAAGGCCAAGCACCTATGATAGTATGTTTGTAATCATGTCTTGATTATTGTATTAAACATGCTTAAGCCAATTTGTTTGGAAGCGTTGTGTATTATGTTTTTGGGCCGACTATGGTCTTGTTTTGGGTCGCGTCTATTCAGGCATGAACATATATATATGTAATGATAAGGTATATTAGAAGTGTGGAAGAAGATGCATAAGACGAATATAGAAGAATAGTATAGAGAAGTCAGTATGAGATAAAGCTCTTTAAGAGAGTAAGAGCATCAGCGCATACATGGAACTGATCAGACAACAGTATCATCACAGCAGTTCACTTTTGATTTAGTGTATATCAACTATCAAAAGTTTGTATCCTTCATCTTATTGAGCAGTGAGATCTGGAAGTGAGCCATATACCTTTAACAGGGTTTTGTAAAGACTCCTAACAGGGTCATTGTACTTGCATTGTAAAGACTGCTTCTAACAGGGCAAAGGAACTTTAACGGGTTCATTATACTAGTACAATATTTGTGGGTACTAATTCCCACCGTGGTTTCCCTCTGATCAAGGTTTCCCCGTAATCATATCATGTGTTATGTGTTAAGCTTCATTGGATGTATATTTGATTTATGTTCAAATTTATGAAATATAATAAATAGACAAACATTGTTTCACCCCCCCCCCCCCCCNTGTTTCCCCCCCCCCCCCCCCTCTCAGTGTTTCTAACAATTGGTATCAGAGCTCTGGTCCTCTGAGAGAAAAGTTTAACCACTTGAGGAGATCATGGATTCAGCAGAAGCTAAACATCTGAAAAATAATCTTGAAGTAGCCCTTGAAGATCTAGACAGATCTGAGAAATAATATGAGGAACTTAAACTAAAATTTGATGGCTCACAAATGCTTATCAAAAATTTAAGAAAAGATTTGAAAGATTGTTCTACAAATGATTTGGAGAAAATGGTCAACAAACTAAATGAAGAAAACTTATCTTTAAAGGATAAGATAGAAGAATTGAATGATCAGTTAACTGATAGCCTAACAGCTATCAAAGAGAGAACAAAGAAAATAAACAGTTAGATGAAGAACTCATGCAAGCCAATATGAAAATCTTGGAATTGGAAAACATCAAGAATAAGATTGAATCTGAATTATCAGGAGCAAAATACAAGGTTGATAAACTTCACACAAGTTCTAATTTAATTCAATCACAGCTTTATGCACAAAAGATAAAAGGTGAAACCAATGGTATGGGATACATTATAGCTCAAATTGAGATCAATTCATTACAAGAAAGAAATAAATCTCAAACAGAATCTACAGAAGAAAAGAAAATTGAGAATCATGAAGAGACTAAAGCAGGGCACAAGGCAGTCAACCGTACCTGCTATGCCTGTAACAAACATGGTCACTTGGAAAGAGATTGTAAAGAGGTAAGACCTTTCAATGGTTATTGTTACTCTTGTAACAAGTTTGGCCATAGGGCTATACATTGCAGAACAAATCAAAGAAAATAGTCACAACAGAACCAAAGAAATATGAATCAACAAAATCAGAGAAATCAACCTCCAAGGAACTTGCAGAACATTACATGTCAGATATGCAATTACAATGGACACACATCCAAGTAGTGCAGCATGATAAATAATAACATCAGACCTCTTATCATTTGTCACTCATTTGGAAAGGCTAGACACATCTCAAGGTTCTGTAGATCCAGAACTCAAAAACAAGATAATCCTAAAAAGTCACTATTTGAAGAATCAGGAGAAGTCAAGTTTGTACAAGCAAAATAAGATTCAGATAAAATATGGATTGAACTAAAGAAGGTTAGTGATGAGAACAAGGTAGTAGATGCATCCATAGTGGATGCACCCTCTACTTCTGGATAGTTGACCTTCTTGGTCTTAGGGGGAGCTATTCTAGCTCTAAACCCCTGCATGGCTGGTATACTCACCTCCGAGTATGCACCTTTGGATTTATGTTTATGATCATAATTTGTAGTATTATGCATGCACACATTGTCTATAATACATTCTAAACAAAGTTTGGAACTTTCTGTGAAAACTGCCTACGATAGCGAGCATTAAATGCAGTAACCTTTATAAAAATAAGTAAATATTTGATCATCTTCACATTTGCATTTGAGATCACATAATTTGGAGAGCATAGGAGCACTGAGCATCAAAGCACTGAAGGATAATAGATTTGGTGGTTAAGTGAACAAATAGAAGTTGGAACAGAACCCTAGCAGTTGCGTTGTTTCAATTTACCGTGAAACCCTACTTAATCAAGTTGTAAGTAAGTATGGAAACCCCAGTTGTATTTGACATTGCTAAAAGGAAGAGATTTGTCTTTAAGAAGCATCCATTCAAGTCTATATTAGATGATGTTGAAGGAGAATTCTCTAAGACTCCACTAGGAGTCATGCATGTGGAAGACATTCGCAAGTACATCTACTATAAGAAGGAAATAGTTGGACACAATAGCATAGCTACTCATATAGGTTCAATGATGAAACCAGACTATTCATTCAAGGATGAATATGCGCATCTCATTGATAACCCTATCTTTGAGTATTCTAATGTGCACAAATTCTACGAGCCAGAATGGGTTAAAATCTTGTTGAGCAGGATACATGATGACCTCTACTGGATTGGTGAAGTTCCCATCTGCATTACTGTAGACCTAATCCATGACATGACTGGACTTCCTAAGAGTGGACCAGTTCTTCCAAATGGTAAGGATGATAAGAAATAGGTTGAGCAAGCATGCTTATCCAGGAGTGATAGGTGCAGGATGATAGTTGATCCTATTAAGGAAAATAACATCAAACTCCTCACTATGATGCTTGGTTACAAGTTTCAGTAGGCAAGCAGACTAAATAGTGTGTCTGCAGCAACAGTTCTGGCAGCAATAAGGATGGTGAGAGATAACACTCAGTATAATCTCTGTGAACTATTGCGCGCACATCTGATTGAGAACGTCAAGGCTATTAAGCATGAAAAGAGCAAGATATTCAGGTTTGGCTCTTTGATCATCTACCAGTACTTCCACATTGTTGGTAAGGTTGCAAATATTTACCTAGATAGAAGAAAACCCACTATGTCTCAGATTTCACTAAAATCCACATCAAAGAGCAGTGTGAAGGATTCTATGGACATGGACATCAAGACATTCAGGATACAAATCCAGAAGAGGTTTAGATTATCTGAGAAAATAGTTGAGAAGTATAAGGAGACCATATGCTTCATGGTAGAGACTGACTGCACTTGCATGGAGGCAGCTGAGCCTAGAACCAAATGGATTCACCCACATGGTTATGAAGTTGAGGAACATGTGTTGGAAGGATATGCACAAGTTCTTTTGTCTGCACCCAAAGATCCTAATGAGCCCAGGTGGGGCACTTACAGAGAGAAGAAAAATGAATTCGATTATGTCCTATGGGTAAAAGCACAATAATTTGTCACCCTTTTACAAAGGAAAAGGACGACAACACCAAAATTGTAAAACTTCAAGGGCATAAAATTCATATTTCTGTTGAGAATTTGAAGATGATGTAAACTAATGAAATGTGTGAAATAGGCTGAATTATATGCCTATAAATTTTATAAAAAAAATTGAACCAAAATTAATATGTTTTTTGAAATTTTAAGGTCTATTTTTCATTTCATGAAAAATACTTTAAATCAGGGAGTTTACTTCCCGCCAAATCATTATAAGTAAAACATTAGTTTTTCCTCCAATTTCAGAATATGTTTTAGATGACATGTATAGCTAGTGCCCAAAAAAAGAAAGAAGTGTTTTCGATGTATACTTTGCCCGTTATAAGTATTCAAAGTTGAACTTAGTTGAAATCAACCATTTTTGTCTCCCGCCATTTTTCCCGTATCAAAACTATACCAAACACCAAATAAATTACATATTATTGAAGAGGACTCTCCTCTCTAGTGTTATATATGATTTTAAAATTTTTTTGAATTGATTTAGTATTTTTTTATATTATCTGAATCAACGACTTCCAAAAGCTTTAATAACCTACATGCATCTTTTAACAAATTTGTTAAATGTTATGTAGTCGAAACAATATAAAAATTATATGTCAAGAATCATAGTTCCGAGATCTACAAAAGGGTACTTTTAGTTTTTTGACATTGTTAAGTTTCAATAGAGAAAAAACTAGTAGAAGTGAGCACTTGCTGATTTGGTGTGTTTTTGGAGGTTTGGTTGCCAAGATGGCATGCCACATAGGATGACTCGGCCAAGTAGTACTTGGTCGAGTCTATGTAAGTGGTCGGCCACCCACGAGCGGTCGCTTGGGTGACCAACCCTTTTATTTTCAAAGGTATATATAAAATTTGTTTTTAAAAAAAAAAAATATCAATTGCGAATTTAAATACTTATTTCATAATATATAAAGTTTTTTGAGGAAGTGAAGAAGGCATTTTGTGACTACAGGAAGCGAAGAAGGCATTTTTAATAAAGAAGGATTCTGAAAGCAAAATAAAATTTTTGCTTCTATTTGAGCAATGGGAAATAAAAGGACTAGAACAAGGAAATATGATCGTAAAAGGAATGACCAAATGAAAGGTAATATGAAACTTACCCGCGAAGAGCAACCGGTCAATGTTGAAGAAGGTGCAACTCCACTAGGGGAGGATATTGGTAGTAGTCAATGTATGTGTATTTATCCTACAATGCAAAATTTGATGGAGATGAATGAGGATTCACTTTTCAGTCAAATTACACCGGAGCACCTGATATCTGACAGCACTTTTAAATCTCATGTCAAAAACATTTGGAAAGAATATTTTGAGGATAAAACTTTGGTGGGAAAATCACAATTGTTTGTAAAGTTATTCCGAAAAAGAGAAATGACTCTAGTTTTGGAGTTGTTAGGTGTTGATAATAGGAAAATTGGACAAGAAGGTCAAGTAAAAGAAACAATAATTAAAAATTTACAAGATTCATTGAACGTTGTTAACAGGACAGATCATGGAGGATCTGATTCAAATAGTGCTAGAAGAGTGTTGATGACTATGATTACCAGTAAGAGATTGACACGTAGAAATCAAGTTCAAGCAGTTTCTGATTTACTCAACGTATCTCAAAGAACTATTCAGAGATATATTAGGAAGAGAAATATGTTGGATATGAACATTGAAAAGAATTGGGTACAGATTTGTAGAGTTCCTCGAATAGACAAAATTTCTGAACATGTAAGAAGTCAAGTCATTGAATTTTGGACCAACCACTCTCGTGTTTCTTCCAATAGAAGGGACACTATACAAATTAAAGATGATGAGACCGGTATGAAGATTTCACATCCAAAACATTTTGTCGATACTACACAAAGTGAACTATTTGAAACATTCAAACAAGAATTTTCAAATGTG
>MU224482.1:1925784-1939996 GCA_018584345.1 Thuja plicata | reverse complement strand
TTAAAATATATATAGTTAAAATATATAAATAAATTATAACCTGAAACAAAATTACTTGATTGTTCTTGAATCTTGAAATTAAATGACCTTTCAAGTGTACCTGGTGTAATGCACATCCAATGTCAGAGAACTCAGAAGAATGTAAGGACACTGTCTCAGGATCAATGTCGTCATCCATAAGCAAATATGAGAATCCAGTGTGAAATCAGGAGCTCGTAGGTGTCTGATATATGGGAGCCTGTGTGTGTTGTCGAGGCAGTGTAAGATCATCCACACTCTATCGTGGAGCTGTAGGATGTATTTGGACATCCTCTTGTTTAGAGGTACCTACCTCTGCATCTCCTCATCCTCGACTGCTGCATGTGGAGGATCTCGAGGCCTGGTCTCCTCGAACAAATACAAAAATATCACGTGGAGGAACCCCATGTGTCATAGAAATGTGCTGGTAAGCTGCAAGGAGATCACTGACTAAACTCGACCTCATGTCGCACAAATGATCCTCTGGTAGCCGTAATATCTCATATGGAGTGGGAAGATCATATCGGATGTATGGAACATAAAATGGACTAGAAGGATCAACGCATGCGTTTGTCCGGGATCTGAACATGTACCTACCCACACGATCAGATGACAACTCATCGACCTGAGTCGCGATGGTGGCAATGCTAGAGAACATATCTACCCGTGAATTTTCAGCAGCAACCTGTCCTGCTCCAGTGAAGGTCTCCAAACCTTTTGGAAGAACCAAAAGGTTTTGACCCACCAATGCCCTCTTACTAGGGGGTTGTGGTGCATTAGGTTGTCTACACTTATCCTGGAATCTCCCCCGACCCTGACTAGCATGTGGAGGTAAATTTGTGTAATCAACATCATGCCCTAAATGGAACTCTGCAAATAATTATTTGCAGAAATATAAGGGCACCTCATCCTTTTGGGGCCACATATGATGTGTTGCCAACCATCTGGGATATATAAAAGGAGTTACTAACTGATCTATACATTTTTTCACCCTATATGCTCTAACCACTTTCTTATCTATGTAATGGGTCTCGAACATGTTCTTAACCTGAGTAACAATAACATCCCCATCAAATGTCCTCCAACTGACAATACCTGTAACAGTGCTAGATAGGCTATCGTAAAATCCATCAATAGACGAATCATCATATGGATTGTATGATTCAGCCTTCTGAATCATACTCATCAGCTCTGTACGAATGGAAATCAATTTCTCTCTATTAGGGAGGGTAGCACTATTTTGCAATGTCCTCTCTAGCGCAGCTAGAGCGGCGTGCATCCTTATGATAGTCTCTTGTCTGTGACTATCATGACTCTGTGGGGTATCATGATGGCCTGACGATGCTCGTGAGGCCTGACTACCATGAATGCTAGGGTCTAAACTAGTAGAAGCCATGTGATGTATAGAAATGTAATATCTAGATAGATAAAAAGTGCACTCGCTGCAAGTGGGCACATACATACATACATACATTCAGTACAGGAAATCAATTTAAATATACATGTGTACATGTGTGTTGAAAAAGAACATGTTTTTTTAAATTAAAAAATATTTAGATCTACATGTACATATTTAAATTTCAAAAACAAATTAAATTTACATCTTCAACATCAAATATTTTTTTAAACAAAAGTTCAGAAATTTTAAACATTGAAAATTACACACATGTACATGTAAATGAACATAGTAAATTAATATCTGAAAATTTATGTAACCTAGTATGTAAAACTTCTAGGGTTTTGTTAAATGTGTACTAATATTGAAAATTGAGTACGTAATGAAAATGTAGATAAAATGATCAAGTTATGACAAAGATGTTTTTAGTTTACGTTATGGAACTAAATTATATGATTTTACTTGATTTAAAGTTTACACGTATAAATGTTTGAGAATTTTGGATTTGGGTTTGCGTTTATGTTTCAAAATTTTGGATTTGGGTTTGCGTTTATGTTTCAGAATTTTGAATTTGGGTTTGTGTTTATGTTTCAGAATTTGAGTTTGCGTTTAAGTTTAAGTTTGGATTTGCATTTAAATGTTTTGAAATAACATCAATATGTATAGTTATGTTTTTAGTTTACGTTATGGTTAAATTATATGATTTTACCTGATTTAAAGTTTACACATATAAATGTTTCAGAATTTTGAAATTGGGTTTGCGTTTATGTTTCAAAATTTTGGATTTGGGTTTGCGTTATGTTTCAGAATTTTGAATTTGGGTTTGCGTTTATGTTTCAAAATTTGAGTTTGCATTTAAGTTTAAGTTTGGATTTGCATTTAAATGTTTTGAAATAAAATCAATTATATTCAACCTAAAAAAATTCATTTCTAGAAAATGAAGAAAAAAAAAATTATATTATAATGCTACATAAAAAAAACATTTTACACATATGCATAAATACAGTAAAACATTTAAACAAACAAAAAAAAAGGGACCTACTTGATACTCGGCTGAGTTTTCACCTTCACCCCACACTCTGAATTCTAGCCCCTCAAAGTTGAAATGAAGGGCTAGCAGGCTATTTTCGGGGTTTTAAAATGAATAGTAAACTCGGTCGAGTACCTCTCGGCCGAGAGTGCGAAGCCACGTAGGTGCCACTCAGTGCCGCATGGTTCCCACAAGGACTCGACCGTGTTAGACTTGGCCGAGTTCTACTCGGCCGAGACTAGCGCAAATTTGCACCCTGAAATGTCCTAAGGGGTGACAGATTATTGTGCTCTTACCCCTATACATTGCTGATAACAAAAGGAAGGCATCTAGAATTACATCTAGCATCCTAAAAGTTCATGGGGTCACACAAGAAGACCTAGATAAAGCAAGGGAAGCCAATATTGCAAAATAACATGATCAAACTTCTACACAAGTCAAAATAGAGAAGTCTGATGACATCTAGAAGAAGAAGAAGAAGAAGAAGAAGAAGACTGAAGAGAGCACTTCTATGCCCTCTACCACCATTGATTTGGAATCCTCTCAACCTTCTGTACCAAGAAAGAATTCTAGAGGAAGGAAGCAAGTGCCCACTAGTCACCCATCCTCAAGAACAACTCGGAGCATAGTAAGAAATACTCAAGCTCCTCCTGAGGTAGGATTTAGACCTAGTCTTAATATCTTAAGGAACATGATTGTTAATGAAGGAAGAATAGATACAATTACAAAGGTTTATGAAAATTATTAGGAGATAGATAAATTTGAGATACATTCTATGATCATCTCTCACATGATTAAGTTTAAAAAGTCGGTTCTAGAACTTAAAACAGTGATACCAGAAAAATTATGGAACATTCTAGAAATAATGAAAAGACATACAATTGAGGAAGATATGAGGATTAGAGAATAAAAATTGGATAATCTTCTCCCTATTTGTGCACATGATGAGAAGGCAATTCTATTAGATTTGGTAAAGCCTCATCTCAGAACCAAGACAAGGACTCTTCATATTATGAACAAAGAGTATGAGTTAGTTGGGAAAGAGACTGAAAAATCTTTTGCACAAGTGTTTATGGATAGACACATGTATCCATCAACAGCACCTATAGCAAAGGTAACTCCAGTTCCTCCCAAACAGGTTACAGAACCAGTGATTCAGAATGCACCTAAGACAGGTCCACAGGTTTCAACGCCTTCAATTTCAATAGCCTCTGATACAAAAAAAGATTCAGGAGATACTATAGTGATTGATGATATCAAAATATCCATGACCGCCTCTGACAATGATATGGACAAAGTTGAAAAAGAATTTGTAAGCACTAAGGAGGTGTGCACTGATGACACATATTTACAACAAGATGAAGTTCCCTCTACAGATCCAACAAACTTGAATAAAGAGGAAGATAATCAAAATAATGAAACACCAGTCATGGAGATCCCAGTAAAAAGTGAATGCATGGATACTAGTCAGAATACTATATTCACACCATCCATTCAACCATCTACTTCATTGTTGTCAAGCTTAACTTCTGACTCAGCAAGTCTGGATGTATGGGGAGAAGAAGACTTGATCAAGATCAGCGTCCTAGCTATGGAAAAAACCCAAGAGAAACAAGTTATGAGAAACCCTCTCTTTTTGGAATCAGTGAACATTTTGAATGATCTAGTGCCTGCAGACAAGAAAGTAGCTGAAATTCAGTCAGTTGATGATGTAGACAGCATCCTAACAAGCTTCAAAGCACATTTTACAAGCTTAGTAGACTCAGCTACTAGAAGTGCAGAAGATGAGTATCAAAAGGAAAGATTAAATGAACTAGTAAAGAATTTTACCTTAGATTTAAACTCATTAAAGATTGGTCAGTCTATGTTGAAAGAGTTGGCAGCTAAAGGCAAAAATGTAATAGAAAACTGCATGGACAGAGTGAAATTCACCTCTAAACATATCAAAAAGATAGAAGAGGCAGATATCTTGGTTGACAGTGTTAGAAAATTAGTTGAAACATCCACGCAATACATGAACATCTGCAACAATATCTATCAAGGTCAGTTGGACAAGATTGAAAAGGCAAAGTTTGAGATCAATAAGATAAGAATCAGGCAGACTCAACTGAGAAATGCACTAGCACCCTCCTTAGCAGTTCTAGATGAAAACATCAAACAAATTGATGCCACTATTGTCACGTATGATCAAGGTCCCTGCATGGATCTGATAAAAATGGAGAAGCTCACATATGCTCTATGCACCCATCTCCAGACAGTTGATGCAATGAAGGCATTTTGGCAGAAAGAGATCAAGTCTCTTTAGATCGTATATCCAGATGTATACATGGAGTAAGTATCTAGAGACTTACAAGTTTTTGGACACCTTTGTCATTAATGTCAAAGGGGGAGTAATGTATATAAATAATAAGTGTATATATTGGGAGTAGTGTATGTATATGGTAAAAAGATATAATGATATACAGTTCTTTTTGTGTTAAGTCAATTTTGAGTAACTTGGTCACATTCCTTTATTGCCATTAATGACAAAGGGGGAGATTGTTGGCAAGTTGAATCCCAGAGAATACATGACTTATTTTGTGTTTTCATTATGGCAACAAAGTCATATAAAGTTTTTGTCAAGTAAACTTGGAAGACAAAAATGACTAAGTATAGAAAACAGGGCAGACAAAGTTATGCAGTGATCAGCACACCAGCGCACGTATGACCAATCGAATCAGGGTATGCACGTTCACATAAATGTTCTATGTTACGTGTACATACTAAGTCCAAACACGCATGGTACTGAATGACAGTATGGACAAGTTATAGCAAGAACAGTACTACTGCAGTTCAGAAGACAGAGCATGGAGCCGACTTATGTTTTGGATCAGCGTATAATATTTTGTTGTGTAAAGGCCAAGCGCCTATGATAGTATGTTTTTAATCATGTCTTGATTATTGTAGTAAACATGCTTAATCCAATTTGTTTGGAAGCGTTGTGTATTATGTTTTTGGGTCGACTATGGTCTTGTTTTGGGTCACGTCTATTCATGCATGAACATATATATATGTAATGATAAGTTATATTAGAAGTGTGGAAGAAGATGCATAAGACAAATATAGAAGAACAGTATAGAGAATTCAGTATGAGATAAAGCTCTTTAAGAGAGTAAGAGCATCAACGCATACACGGAACTGATCAGACAGCAGTGTCATCACATCAGTTCACTTTTGATATAGTATATATCAACTATCAGAAGGTTGTAGCCTTCATCTTATTGAGTGGTGAGCTATGGAAGTGAGCCATATACCTTTAACAAGGTTTTGTAAAGACTCCTAACAGGGTCATTGTACTTGCATTGTAAAGACTGCTTCTAACAGGGCAAACGAACTTTAATAGGTTCATTATACTAGTACAATATTTGTGGGTACTAATTCCCACTGGGGTTTTCCTCTGATCAAGGTTTCCCCATAATCATATCATGTGTTATGTGTTCTTGTGTTAAGCTTCGTTGGATGTATATTTGATTTATGTTTAAATTGCTGAAATATAATAAATCGACAAATAGTGATTCACCCCCCCCTCTCAATGTTTCTAACAGTCCCCCATTTGTGGCCTCACTGGTTCATAGCTCCAGGTTAAAAGTGTTTCATGTAGAGCCATAGGGTGTGTTATCTACGGTCACCAGACACGTTAAAATTTTTACCATGCACTTATAAAAAAAAATGCATAATAAAAAATCTCAACCAAGAGTGAGGAATATTTTCATTTCAAAGCATGTAACTCCCTCATCCACTTGTCTTGCACTTTCTATCTTTCTTGGTTATCATTTGTCACTTGTCCATGTTGTCAAAAGTTGGCAATCACCACTTAACATTCCAAAATGTGCTTTCCAATTTACCACTCCATATTTTTCCTCCAACACATATTTCAAATGTAATTAATTATTTCAATATTGAATCTTATTTGATCATTTAACCACAAAGACAATATTTCACAGTTTATCTACAAGTCTTGATTTACTATTTCTGGATATTATACTATGAATAGTAACTTGTACTATTTTTGGAAAGAGGATATGACAAGTCCTCACTCCCAAATATTTCTTGTCCTCAAGCAATGGAAATATGTATGGTTAAAAACTTATGGCCCTTTCCAAATTGCATCTTCAATAGGCAAACCTTTCCATTTGATCAAGTTCTTTGTTATGCTTCTATTCCTCAACTTCTCTCTTGTTTCCATCACCTCTTTAGGAATTAAAACCAGCTTCCCTTCTTCATCTAAAGGTGGCAGGTCACATAAAATTACTACGCTATCCCACAACCTTCTTAGAATAGTAAACATGGAAAAAATTATGTGTTTTTCTATTCGGTAGAAGCTCCAATTCATGGGCTACCTCTCCTACCTTTCTAGTTATAACCTTGTAAGGTTCACAACACCTTGGCTTGAGTTTCTCTTCTTCAATTCTCTTCAAATAATATGATTATATGGTTGTGACCTAAGAAAAACTAGGTCCCCAACCTCAAAAAATCAATATTGTCTCTTCTTATTTGCATACATATTTTCCTGATTTTGAGCATGATGTTTGAACTACCTTTGAGTGACCTCAAAAAATCTTAACTATGTTGGAAAAAATCACTAACTGTAGGAACTCTACTATCTAAAAATAATAGTTCAATAAAATAAAGTGAATCATAACAATAGAGAGATTAGAAAGGAGGCATACCAATAGGAATATGATGGGAGGTATTGTAACAATTCTCCCCTAGAAGCAATCATTTTACCCAAGCACTTTTCTGATTTGAAACATAATTCCTTAATTATCCTTCTATCCATTTGTTAACTATCTATATTTTCTCACATATTTGCGGATGATAAACTTGTGTTGGGTGTGAGATCTATACCTATCAAATAAAAGAGTTCCTTCCAAAAAGAACAAAGTAACATACTATCTCAATATTACTTACAATATTCTTGGGTAAGCCATGCAATCTGAAAATCTCCTTGAAAAACAACTTTGCTACTTTGGATGCCTTAAAATCATATATGATAGGAAAGAAATGTGCATTTTTTTTCAACCTAACTACCATAACATATATGAAATATTTACCTTGATCCCTTGGCAAACCAGTGATAAAGTCCATATAGATGTTTTCTCACTTTTGTTCAAGAATTTGAAGTGGTTGTAATGATCTTGATGGAAAAATTCGCTCACTCTTGTTTTGTGGCAAATCATACATTCTCTGATATGTTTGAGGACATTCTCCTTCATTCCTTTCCAATAAAATCTCTCTTGGATCTGCCTATATGTTTTGAAATACCCTTGGTGACTAGCCAAGGGTTTCTCATGAAAAGATCTCAATACCTTCTTAACCTTGGATCTTGGTAACAAAAAGACTATGTTCTTATAGTAGATCAACCCATAAAAAAAATTTGTACTTTTCATCCTCTACCAACTCATGCAGTAAATTAGAGACAAAATATTCCTTAGCATATTCTAAAATTATGGATACTCTCTAATCAACAGAAATAAAAGATAGAGAACATAGAGTCGGCTTCCTAGAAAGAGCATCGATGGCTACATTTTCTTCCCTTTCTTATATTCAATCTCAAAATCATAAGCGTGCAATTTACTCACCCATTTTTTTGATGATCATTTAAATCTCTTGGGTTCAAGAAGAACTTGAGACTATTATGATCTATTTTAACCACAAACTTTCCACATACCAAATATTGTCTAAACTTATCAAGAACATGCATGATTGCTACCATTTCTTTATCATAAAATAGAATATCCTCTTTCTATTTGGCTTAATTTTCTACTCTCAAAAGCTATTAGATTCCCCTGTTGAGTTAGGACAACTCCTATATCTTCTCCAAATGCATCACATTTAACAACAAAAGGTAGAGAAAAATCAAGAATTACAAAAACTGGACATGAGCTCATTACCTCTTTGAACATGTCAAATGTTTTGTGCTTCTTCTATCCAAGAAAAGGCTCCTTTCTTAGTTAAATCATTGAAAGGGGTGGAAATATGAAAAATATCCTTTGACAATTATGTTTTTAATAACTATATAAACCAAAGATCCCTCTCAACTAAGAAAGATTGGTTGAGGTGGACAATCAAAAATTGCCCATATCTTATGTGGTCAACCTGTACTCCCTTAAAACTTATGACATGTCCTGGGTATAAAATATCATTCAAACCAGAGTCACATTTGGAAAACTTAGCATAGAAAGTTTTTTCCTCTAAAATACCCAAAATTGTATCTATATGTTCTAAGTGCTCTTTGCATATTTTACTATAAATCAAAATATCATCAAAGAACACCAAAAGAACAAATCTGAGATGTTTACTGAATACCTTATTCATGTGATATTAAAATTTTGTTGGACCATTAGTGACACCAAATAACATGACAAGAAATTTAAAGTGTCCATAGTGACATCATAAATCTCTCTTCTCCACATCTTCCTTCCTCATACGAATCTGGTGACACCCTAATCTTAGATCAATTTTAAAGAGGTACACTGCACCATGTTACCCATCAATGAGTTCATCTATATTAGGTAACACATATATATTTTGATGGTCTCATTGTTTAAATATATATAGTTTTTTCACATTCCCATTGTGCCATCTTTCTTCTTCACAAGTAAAATTGAGGAAGAAACTAGACTAGAGCTAGGCCTTAGGAATCACATATCAAAGATTTCCTTAATGGTATTCTATTTATCTTCCGTATAACCCCTTGGATTATGGTATGGATTAGTTATAACAGGTTTTGCACCTTGATCTAACTCAATAGCATGTTCAAATTCCCTATCTGAAGGTAAACCCAGAGGCATATCATTGAAAACTAAAATATGTTTTTCAATAATTTTCTAAATTTCAAAGTGTTACCTTGCTTCTTGGAGGATCTTGGTGGATGAATTATGATTCCCTCTACCCAATCTACTTTTCCTCTTTGAAAATTTATCTCCATCCTTTTTGCAATGAGTACTCAGGTTAATTTGTTCAATAAGCCTCTTAATAGAACCTCTTTCCCATCAAATTGGAACTTGAAATCCATGGCGTGATGATTCCTATAGTAACCTCCAATAGAATGCATCCATTGTACCCCTAAAAAAATGTTCGCCTCTTCAATACCCACTATGTAGAAGTCATCACATACCCCATAATCACCCAAATTCATCTTAAGTTGTCTAACCAACTAGGTGAAAGGCATAGTGAACCCATATACAACACCTTCAAATTCATCTTCTTTAAGCTCTCTTCTCTTAAGAAATCTGTTATGCCCTGCATCCCCGTCCCTACATTTTGTGTGCAAAATGTTGGGTCCCCCTTTTTTTTGCTTTTGTTTGCTTTTGCTTGTGGCTTTGCCTTGTCTTTCTTTCCCTTTTTATTTTCTTTCTCCGGGCTTTTCTTCCCCGGCGTGCTGTTTTGTTTGTTTGGTTTTCGCCTACGGTCTCGGAGGTTGTCCTTCGTTGGGAGCTGGATTCTAGACTTCGGGATTCTTCACCGTGATGTCCTCAAAGATATCATCATGAGGAATCCCTGGGCCCGGAGTTCAGAGGTTTCGCTTGTCCATAGATTGCCGGAAGGAGGAGGATTACCTTTTACCGTGAGTATAAATAGAAGTAATCCATCACTTTTACACTTACCACGATTAAAACCTTCAAGCACTTAGAGCGAATTAGAAATCGATTTCAAAGCAATTAACAGAACATTTGCAGAGAATTTATGGTAATCAGCGCTTAACATTTTCAGTCATTCTCAAGCAAGTACGAGTGCTTCATGGTGGTGACTCTAACCGTTAGACAACTCGAGCTGTTGCAGAGCTCCTGTGGTAAATCCTCCTTTTCCTCCGTCTTCTGCGTTCTCAGGTTGGTGTTTCCACTTTCTCGCTTCTCTGCTTTTCTTCCGCTCTCTGGTTTTCTTCGGTTTTGTTTTGTTTTTGTTTGTCTGGTTTTGTCTTGTTTCTCTATCTTGTCTGGTCTGTTGTCTTCTGGTTTTTCCACCTGTTGGTGGGTCAGCTCTGCCAAAGGGTTGTCCACCCTCTATGCAGAAGTAGTCTATTTGTAAATATGTAGATAGTTGTGTATATGTGTTTCTGCCTTGTCTGGTTTTCCCGCGGGCGTCATCCCCGCATTATATATTCATGTATATATGTGTATAGCTATGTGTAACCCCTGTATATCTCCTCATTTCTTTATATATATCCCTTGGCTCCATTTATATCCTTCCGCGTGGCTTGACAAGCTAGTCGAGTCACCTTTGTTTCTAGTTTTCTGCCTCCGAACTCGCTTCGAGGCAGAAAACCACCTGTTTGAAACTCGGCTCTCGGTCGGTTTCAAATAGGTGGTTTTCTCTCTCCTCCATGAAGTCTGTCAAATCCTTATTTATGTCCCATGCGCATAATCAATTCCAGCCAAGTGGATTTCCTTTTTCACGCGTTTGGACAGTTGGCTCCGTCGTCATCGCCATAACTTCCATTTAATACCTTTGCACGTGGCGCCCACGTGGGCTTGATGACTTGGCTTTTTTTACACGTCCTCACTAACGATCATTTCTCTGGGCCTCAGGCCTCTTACCACCATCCATCCTGTATCTTTGCCAAGTGTGATAAAATTCCCCAGACCCGGATATGTAATGAAAATTTTAAGTTTACGATATGTTTTGCTTTTCGGTTACCTTTGCATGATACTAACTTTTCAGGAAGGCAAACACCACGGTGGTAGGATATCCGGACCCTGGAATGATTATTTTAATAAACATGTCCTGACGGTCGCTTTGCCTTGCAGGTTCCCGGAGTTCAGCTTCCAAACATGTCTGAGGCATCTGCGTCATCTCCGCCCGGAAGCCAAGAACTACCAACCGCAACAGAGACTAGGGCCGCCGTAAAGTCCAAGATGGAGAGGGCCCTGGAAAATCTCCCCCTCACCATGAAGTTTGTACAGGATAATGTCATTGTGGGCTCAAAGATTGAGTCCAAGGTAAAATTGATGACCGACACCAACGTCGAAACTTGGGCAGAAATGTAGGCCTTGGTAAAGGTAATGCACATCCAGTGACAGGCCAGAGACCAGCTAGAGATCAACGTAGGGGGCTCTGGAATCCTCCGGGCAGCCTGCTTCCCGTGCTCCGTGCAATCTCTGAAGCTTATCCTAACATTGGCGAGCAACTACAATTCCTCTGTCCGGGCTGTCATGCTCGTAGCTGCAGAACCCACGGGATACCCCACTCCACTGGTGTCCCTCGACCCAGTCACATTCCAGGCAAGCCTGGGTATCCCACAATTTGATAGGGCTATGGTGGTTACAAGGACCAATGCCTTGACCCAGTTTACACAACTGGAGGATGTTTCCCGGGTATATATGAATACCCACTGGCTTAAGGCCCCAAAGAGAATGAAGATAGAGATTCCCCACTCTGAATTCAAGGAGAGCATCCAAATGGGAATGATAGCATTAGCCCAGGTCTTTGGGCAACCCTCCGCCCAGGAGTTTTCCAAATGGATGTACTATTTCCTCCTCGGCATCTCCACCAAGGGAGAATTCTTTAACTGGGCGACAATAATCTCCAACCATGTCGACTCCCAGTTCCAGCAATTGAACCAGAAGAAGAAGTTCTATATGTCTTCTTATGTTTTCTGGGCCCTGGCACAGTAGAGGCCCCATTCCCATGGCCTACTCACTAACGACGTGCTCAAGATTGGCCTGGGACAAAAAGCATCATGGGACCATTTCTCACAGATTCAATGGGAGGCCATCTTCCCCAGTTTCTGTCGGGTAAATGATGCGTTCGTTTACTACCACCTGCTCACACCCACCCGGGACGCCGGATTCCGCCTATCCATTGAGGTGATGAAGCTAGTCCATAGTTATGGACATTACTATATTCAGTTCCAGCAGCATACATACATTAGGGTCGTCGGCTTCTCTGGGAAACCCTACTTGTTGCCCAGGCATTGTGGGGACAAGATCGTGCTGCTGGAATATTGCAGGCAAATAATGGAGGTGCATGCCTTCTTTGCCCTCAAGAAGATCTCAAACATCCCGTTCCCAATCACCTGTGGAAACTACACATGGAGTCTGGCCGCCGCAAAGGAGGCGAACAATGAGCTGAAAAGTTTTAACTTACAAGAATTTTATCTAGCACGGAAAAATTTTGATCCGCATGGCAAGATTGTAGCGACAATGCCCCGAGCTTCAGAGCCCCATCGCATACATATGGAGGATTTCTGGGCAGACTGCCAAGATGATGTGGATGTGCGGAGCTGGCACTATATCAGAATGATGGCCGGCATGATGCATAAATTGAAACTCCAGAAGTTCCCGGTAGATTTCTCTGACGCCGCCCCCACCATCGATCCCCAGTACAAGGAAAAGGGGATCGATAAGAAGGCCCTTCCACCAGTAAATTGGGTCACCCAAGAAGGGCCCACTATTGAAGACTTCACTCGAGAGGTGGTCGAGAGAAGCCACGCCTATTTCAAGAAGGTGTGCCTTGGGAGTACCCGCCGAGCAGCCCAACCAGCGCCAAAGTTAACTCCGCCGCCGGTACCTAAAATGACCCCGGGGGTCGAGACTTCTTCGCAGGGGGCAGATAAGGGAAAAATAATAGTTACAACCCCTTCTGTGCAAGAAGTCCCCATCGCAGAACAAATAAAACAGTCAGTGGCGGCCTCCCAACAAATGAGGGAGCAATTAATAACGAAGCTGGCCACCCCACCACTTATGACCGGGCCACTTCGTCCTCCTTCCTCCCCATCATTGGCAGCCTTAATGGTCAAGGCGACGGGGGTGGATCCGCTGGAAGCAGCGGCAATAAGAGATGCGGGACCTCCTCTGGTTACCCGGAGGAAGAAAAAGCTCAGCAAAAAGCCTAAGGCGGAACCAGCACCGGAGGCGTCCCTCCCCCGAGAAGTGGAGATTCTTTCTTCCAGTTCCCCAGAGCCGGAAAAAGAAACAGAACCTGCAGAGGTCCCGGCCAGTCCCCCTCCAGAAGAAAAATTTGATGTATTTGCGACCGATGAGTTTGGCAACTTGCAGGGGGATGATACACAAGCAGAGACAGAAGTACCAGGGGCGGAACAAGGGGCTGTAGAACAAGAAAACATTGGGCAAGAGCCTACATAGGGATAGGAGCAGCAGGCAAAAGAAAAGGAGCCAGAACCGGAGATTATCTCCGGGGCTCAAGCAATGCAAGGTCCGGGAGTGGACCAAAAAAAACCAAGTGAACAAATGGCATCCGTTGGGGGAACTGGACCTTCGGGAATAACCGTAACCCCAGCCGCCACATTCCAAGTTCCACTCCCGGGATCCTCTTTTGGGCAGGTGATCACAGCGGCCCAAACTCTAAATCTTGGCCCAACACCTCCCCTACTGCCGAAAGAGGTGCCGACAGAAGAAGAGGCCCCAGTAGAAGAAGAGAAACAAGAGGAGCAGCTTGAAGAAGAAATCCCCAAGGAAGCCTACCAGGGTCCAGACCCAATGATAGATGTACAGGATGAGGCTAAGGAGATGGAGATTGAAGAGAATGTTGTTGCGGAAGAAGTTGAGGCAGGGAGAGGAATGGATGAGGTCCACGTTGCTGAGGAGCAACAGCCACCAGATACTGAGAAAGAATCAGGAGAACAAACCCTGGTAGGAAGGCCACCCCTACCACCTCAATGGCTGATAGAGAACAGGAAAATAAAATCTTAGTCCGCTCCTGTGATTCCTCTCTCCCTAGCCGAAATGATGGCCCAAGTTCAGGCCCCGCCAAAGGTAAAGAAAGCC
>MU224482.1:1914419-1925623 GCA_018584345.1 Thuja plicata | reverse complement strand
AGGTGAGGTAGACTTGCTAAAGGAGGCAGCAAGGGCAGTGGAAGCCCGATATGAGAAAGAGGCCCAGAGGCTCAAGGCTGAGAAGGAAAAGAATGCAAACCTTATGGGATTGCTTACTGAGCTGGCCCGACCTATCAATGCCGCTCCTCCAGAGACCTCCACATCAGAAGAACTACCACAGAGTGACATAGACTCCCTGCGAGTAATGAAAAAGAAAGCCCAAGCAGTGGAAAAGTGGGTCACCCTGTAGATAGGAAACACCCAGCAATTCCTGGCGTCCACCCTCCCAGATCTATACACAGCCCGACAAATTATTCATCAGGCGGAAGCGCTTATTGAGCAGTGGGAGAGTGACGCTGAAAATTACCAAGCATGGAAGGTGGAGCTCGAAGAGCTCCTTACCTTGGGAGAAGATATGATTTCTGAATCCAGAATTTTGGGTGAGGAATCATTTGATTTTGTAAGAACCCAGCACTCCAGACATGACCTCACATTGGAGGTAACCAAGCAACTGGTAGGGTCCTTGCAAGAAAAGGTAAATACTGTAAAATATTCTTCTAATTTATACAAGTCTTTTGTAATAAAGGCTTCTGGGGCCGATCCCCTTAGCACAGATACATATACCCCTGAAGATTCAATTTTGGGGAGTTTTGATGAGATAATGAACTCCCGGTATCAATCCCCGGAGGGGATAGATGGGGCCCAGATGGCGAAATTAACCAGCATCATACTTAAGGGTCATGACGCGGTGAGGATGGCAGATGAATTCAAAGAAAATGTTCCAGACCTAGGGGAACAAGTTGAAGTGGCCAAGCATAGAAGGGCCAACCTAAAAGATATAGATGAAGATGGCATTTCCCGCCTCCTCCAGGCCTTCAATGACAATAAGCAACCTTGAGCTTTCTCCGGGGGCCGGGAGGAACTCAAGTGTTGAGCATTCTTTATTCTTTGGGGACGTAAGTTCCCAGATCCCAGAGTCCCGGATCCAAAATTTTGTATTCTTTAAAGTGATTCGTGTCCCGGTCCCCGAGGCCGACCGATCACTTTCAAAAGTGGTTAATAAAGGCTGTCATAAGGTGGTTGACCACATCAAGGGGCGTCAGCCCTACAGTTGGTTTTCTGACAAGGTGGTCTTCTCGAGGCGCCACTCAAGGGTACACCTGGCACATTGGAGACAGGGCGCCGCATTTCCCATTTATGAGGCATGTAGCCTCAGTCCCCAGGGGGAGGCCTACTTTCTTCCTTCTCCTTTCTAGCTCTCTTCTCAAGACCGATTCTTCCGATGTATATTCTTGTCTTATTCTTCTGACACGGCATACCTATTCCGTCTCCAGGTCTTTTGTAGGGTGGCGAAGGTAGTACCGGCCCCCAGATATTTTATTTTATTGAAACATGATGTAAATAGGGTTATGGTTAGAAGAGAGTTGTATAAATAGGCAGACCGACCCATTTCCAAGGGTCGGCAAAATTGATGATTTTGTTGTCCATAGCAATAGCAAAGTGATTTCTCTTTTCCAAGTTGTAGAGCTCAATGCTCCATTGTTCTGTTTTCAATAGTTAGATGCTCCCCTGGAGCCACCATTGTATCACGCACCGGTGATTGCTAGAAGGAATATTAATAAAGAAGGAAGAATTCTCGGCAATGATGTTGTTGGAATTCCTACTTCTGAGTTAATGGTATTTCATGTTTTGATGTTCTTTATGTCTTCTACTCTGATATGTTAAAGTAGATTAACGACCTCTTTATTCCCGCTACTGATATAATGCTAGCTGATGGTTATGTATTTCTTCGGTATTTAGTGTAGTCTATCAGAGTATTATCAATGTTCTGGACATTTCGGCATGACTATAGTTAGATGAAATACTTCTAACCCTGCAGGATCTTTTTTGCTTTATTTTCTAAGTGTAGAATGCTAGGGGAAACCTTACTTTATTGAATCTCCGGAGGAAATGAGTTGAAGAAACTAGCTATCCCCCTCGAAAATAGTCACTGCTCCCCAACCGAGCCCCGCACAGTCGTGACCCGACACCCAGGTGCTTGAAGGCCCGGAGAATATAATTCTCCCGGACAACCTTTGCAGGCGGAGTTGGCCGGTATCCCCGGAACCCGATGACAACTTATGACTGTTGGCGGACTCGGTTTTGATCCTCTATCTATAAATTTTTGGGTAGCCCCACTATCAAGTAGATCATTCTTCTTCTTATTATTATTATTATTATTATTATTATTCTTAAAGTGTACTTGTCCTTTACCTAAGTATCAATGTCCTAGAGCCCATGGTTCTCTACAAATAAAATAAAGTTTTATCTTTGAAACTCATTCCTTGTCTCATCATCAAATTTATTATTTGTTGACTTAAGAAAATTCTTCGATGGTAGAGATAGAAAAAATATATATAATTCCATTTATGTTGTGAAGGATTAGGGAGCTTTTGACTAGTCACCGATCTCTTAGGCATTGAAGTTTCAAGATTAAAACTTCTTTTGATAGCTTCCTTCAGTGTTGGAGGTGAAAAACATTTAACCAAATCCTTAACAATTTCTTCAAGGCCCTCGAGGAAGAGATAAATAATCCTCTTTTCAGACATTTTAGGTACCATAACAACAACAATTTTGGAAATCTTCTACATACTCATTGACAGAGTTAGTTTGCCTTGACTTCAACAACTCCTTGAAATACTATTCATCATCCTTGAGTTCAAATCTATCTATCAACCTTTGACTAGAATCATCAAAAATATTTACTTGATTGAGACCTTGAGTAGCCATACCATGATATCACCAGTCATAAGCTGCATCTTCAAGGTGTAGATTCTCTTATTGAATAGAATCCTTCTTCCTCATGGGATTAAGAGTGAATAAAGTTTACAATCTGTAGCCAAGCTCTCACTAAAATCTTGTTTGTCCCATAAAAGGTAGGGTTGAAAGTTTGTTCAACTTATCATTGAGCTCTTTCTCACCATTACCTTTTGTCTTCTTATAACCCTTTCTTGGCAGAAATATATTCATCATGTCTATTAGAAATAACTGAGAGGGGGGGGGGGGGGGAANGGGGGGTGAATCAATGGCCTCAAAAATATTCCAATTAATCAACCCAAAAACTTAGTACCACAATATTAAGCCTCTAGTTATCTTCAGTCCTATAAGATGAATGCCTTCAAATATACTTATCAAATAACTAATGCTCGGAGTGCTCTATTAAACCTTATTCTTAATATTTACCAAAAAATAGTAAATTACTTAGAGTGTACCAATCAATCCAAATTAGTTATGTGTAATGCAAAACACTAAAGTAATGACTTATAAACACATTGACACATGGATTTTTAATGTGGAAACCCTGTTAAGGGGAAAACCAATTTGGATCGGTAACCCAAAATTTTCACTCTTCTGAAGTGAGCTCGGTGAAGATCCAACCCTATTAAAGGTTACAAACACACTATTAGGTGTGACCTTGTTAGAGGATTTAATAGAATAGTTTGTCACTTGATATCGGGCATCTTTATGCTACCTTCTATGACCAAACCCAGTGTAGTTTGTCAAATGGTATATGGTATCTCATGTTATCTTCATGATCAAACTTTTTGATACTCCTTGGGATGTATCTCAATATAGAAAGGATCTTTAAATCCTGCTCAGTTAAGAGACTTTCTGAATCAATGGTTAAACTGAAATAGTAAATGATTTGTTCATATATACAACTTAGACTTGCTGATTTTCAGATCTATTGTAAGCTCATTAAACCATTCTGATCAATATATATTTTCAATACCTTTGCTCCACTTTTTGCTCAGTGATGTTGTGTTCCTTTATTTCTCGGTGTCCGCAGAAATCTCTAGCTCTTTCTCAGCTTGATTGATCAGGATTGTATGAAGTTTTTCTTCATCAGTTTCTCTTCAACATCCTCTTTTCTATTCACTCCCTTTTCTTAATTCGTAATGAATTAAGTTGTCTCTTTATAGACATGATATCACTGTTTCTAGGTTCTTGACTTTCTTGATCTTGGAGTGATCCACAATTCTTTCCAATCTTGATTTAAAGCATAAATCTTGTTTTATCTCATAGAAAGCTCTTTGACAACTGGATAAAATAGCTTTAAATCTTTTACTTATCTTTGGCTTTAACTTGTCGATGAGAACAATGTCAACAACCAGTTAAGTCTATCTTTAGTCCTATCAACTAGATATTTTGTCATTTTTGAACTCCAGTTAACTTCGGTATTTTAACTCTTGTTAGCTTCATTCAACACTTCAATTCTCCTCGAGCTTCTCCATCAAGGTTGTCTATCCATCGGGGTTGTCTGTCCTTCGGGCTTGTCTGTCTTTCGGCTAACACTGTAATTTTGGCCATCAATTATGCTTGTGATTCTGCTCGTCGGTAATGCTTGTCAGGTTACTTTCTTGGGCATCACTGTAACTTTTCTCTCGGGTTTCTCTATCCGTCGGGTTCCACTAACCATCGGTGTTTGTAGTCACTTAGTGAATGTTGGTCTTTTATGCATTACTGAAAGCATAATCTTTATCTCTCTGATTCTATGAAGTATTTGACACTTTGAATATAACTAATTATATTATATCAAGTTGACATCAATGAAAATACAATCCATTAACTAATTTAATGTCTTGTATTATCTTTCTGCATTTTGGTGATCAACTTAACCTCTTCAACATTCAATCAGTTACATGTCATCAATCTCTCCCTTTAGCATTGATGGCAACATACTACATTATCACAATATATTATTACTAATGCAATATGAAATATAACAGTTTCATCAATCTTTCCTATTGTAACTATTACAAATGTCTGGCTCTTGGTAAGCTCAAATATCTTAGATTTTTTTCTTGCAGAGTGAGTTCTTCAATCTTCAATCCCTTCACTGGATAGATGTATCAGCTTTTGTCTCTATTCTGTGGTGTGCCTTGACTGTTCCTCTTCTTGATAATCTCTTTTTCCTTGGATAATAATGAGTCATCTCTCCCTTTGTGTGTATTCTCTTCCTTTTGTTACTGCTCTCCCTTTGATGGATATTTCATATGTAATCAATCTCTCCCTTTGTATAATGATATAATCTCTTCCTGATAATGAGATAATCTTTGCCTTATACTAATGATAATCTCTCTCCTTTTTTATTCATGATAATGAGATAATCTCTCCCTTTGACAACAATGCCAAAAAAAATTCTATATCATCTTCCATCCTTTTATATAATATATTCTTGAATTTCCCTATCCATCAGCAATACATTGACTCTAGTGTTCGATGCAGATTTGTACCTTGTTGTGTACAGATGTATCTATTGTTGTTCATCTTGGTGCTTGCATCAACATGAATGATCTTCTGATTTGGTATAGGCTGATGCAGCCTTCTAGTCATCTTACTGACTGATAGACAAGGGTTGTACCCCCAATCTCTTTCTCAAGTACTCAAATGTATCTTTTAGTAATGGCTTGGTGAATATATCAACTAATTATTCCTTTGATTGAACATATTCTAGTATCACTTCTTTTTCTTGCACTTATTCTCTTAAATAGTGATACTTGATTGCTATATCATTAGTCTTAGTATGCATGACTGGATTCTTTTATATGTTTATTGCACTGGTATTATCACAATATATAATCACTGGTTCAAGAATCTTCATATTCATACCTTCCAGCAATTGTTTGATTTAGGCAATGTTGGAGCAATTTACAGCAGCAGCCACATATTTTTCTTCTGTAGTAGACTGAGAGATGCATCCTTGCTTCTTGCTGATCCATGTGACAATTTTGTCACCCATAAAGAATGCTCCTCAAGTTGTGCTCTTTCGGTCATCAATGTTTCCAGCCCAATCAGCATCTGTATAGACTTGTAGCTCAAATTTTCCTTCTCTTTTATACCATAAGCCATAGTCCTCGGTGTTCTTTAGATATCTCAGAATTCTCTTGACAACAGTCATATGTGATTCTTCAGGATTAGCAGAGAATCTTGCAACTATTCCAACTACATGTGCTATATCTAGTCTGGTGTGAACAAAATACATTAGTTTTCCAATCATTGATCTATACAAGGTCTAATTTACCTCATTTGATTTGTCTTCTTTTGTTAGCTTACATCCCATAGCCATAGGTGTTCCAACTGGTTCGGAATCTTCCATCTTGAATATCTTCAGCACTTCCTTGATGTATTTGGACTAAGTGATATATATGCCTGCATCTTGTTGAAGAATCTGTAGACCAAGAAATAATTTGATCTCCCCAAACATAGACATTTCAAATTATTTTCTCATTTCATTAGCAAAGGATTTGCATAACATTTCATTTCCCCAAAAAATGACATCATCAACAAAAATTTCAGCAATCAGAATATTACCTTTGGTATCTTCTTTTAAGTACAAATTGTTATTTTCACTTGTTCTTACAAATTCAATGCTAATGAGATAGGAGTGAAGTCTTTCATACTAGGCTCTAGGTGCTTGTTTTAATCCATACAAGGCTTTGTGTAGTCTACATACCATGTTTCTCTTGTTTGGATTAACAAACCCTTCTGGCTGTTCAATGTATACCTCTTCTTCCAGTATTCCATTTAGGAATGCAGATTTGACATCCATCTGGTATACCTTGAATCCTTTGAATGTAGCATAAGAAAGTAAGATTCTAACTCCTTCTAGTCTAGCAACAGGTGCAAAGGTTTCACCATAATCAATACCTTCTTCTTGTGCATACCCCTTGCATACTAATCTTGCTTTATTTCTAATGACTTCTCCATTATCATTCATCTTGTTTTTGAATATCCATTTGGTACTAATGACATTCTTGTCATCTGGTCTCGGTACTAGTGTCCATGTACTGTTCTTCTCAATCTATTCTATTTCTTCATTCGTAGCACTAACCAATTCCTCATTTTCAAGTGCAGTATTAACAGATTTAGGCTCAAAATCACAAAGTAAACATCTAGTGTTTAGTGACTTACTTCTTGTTCTTATTCCAGCCTTCTTGTCTCCTATGATCTGATTTTGTGGATGATGTCTTCTGACATACTTGGCAAGTTTCGGTTTATCTCTATGTTCATCATTCTGATCATCATCTTGACCTTCATTCTGATCTCCATCATTTGAAACATCATCTTGAGGATTTTCCTTATTTTTGGTAATTGCAGCCTGATGCTCGGGTGCAATGTTTTGTTGCTCAAGAGCGATACATTGTTGCTCGGGTAGAGTGTTAGGTTCTTCGGTATAAACAAACCTTTTGTAGTCCTTTGGCTCTTTTCTACTTTCCTTATCATTCTTTTCTACAAATTCATCTATTTTCACATTTTCACTTTCAATGATCTTGTTAAATGACTTGTTAAGACATTTATAAGCCTTGATTTTGGTTGAATACCCTATAAATATTCCTTCTTCACTTTTGGAGTCAAGTTTTCCATTTCTATCATCCTTCAAAATATAATATTGACTACCAAAGATTCTAAAGTAACTTGCATTGGGTGTATGACCATACCATAGCTCATATGGTGTCTTCTTTGTGTCCTTCTTCAATTGTACTTTGTTTAATGTGTAGACAGCAGTACTGACAGCTTCCCTCCAGAAAGTTTGAGTGATGCTTTTCTCAATCATCAATGTTCTTGCACAGTCAACAATTGATATGTTTCTCCTCTCAGTAATTCCATTTTGTTGTGGTGTTCTTGGTACAGAAACCTATCTTTTAATTCCATGCTCATTGCAATAGTTAGTGAACTCATCTGAAATAAATTCCCCTCCTCTATTTGGCCTTCTTATTTCAGTTCCTTTCCACTTTGTTTTTCTACCATAGCCTTATACCATTTAAACATCTTGAATGCTTTTGATTTATCTTTTAAGAACATAAATGTCATCATTCTAGAATAATCATCAACAAAGAGAATGAAATACCTATCTCCATAGTAACTCTTTGTCCTCATGGGTCCACATAGATAAGTATGGACTAATTCTAGAATTGTATTAGATGTATGGGCTTTACTCTTGAAACTAGACTTTGTCATTTTACCTTTTTGACAATTCTTGCACATGATATGCTCGGGCTTAGACATGCTCGGTAAGCCTCTGACTTTTCTTTTATTGTTTATCTTTATCATGTTGTCAAAATTCACATGACACAATCTCTTGTGCCACAACCATATGTCTTCATTTCTAGCCATCAAACAAGTGGTGTTAATGTCATCAAAATAGAAAAGGTTACCTTTTTTCTGCTCACTAGTTCCGAACAACCTTCCTGATTCATTGAAGATCTTTGCCTTCTTATTCTCAAATGCTACTCGGTGACCTGTATTGTTCATTTGTGAAACACTTAACAGATTATAATTCAGTCCTTTTACCCAGTAAGCATTTTCACATTTGATCGGGTTATTCGACCTTATAGTTCCTTTGCCTTCTTATTCTGATCAACCTTCCTAATTCATTAAATATCTTTGCCTTCTTATTCACAAATTCTACTCGGTGACTTGTATTGTTCAGCTATGAAACACTTAACAAATTATAATTCAGTCCTTTTATCCAGTAAGCATTTTCACATTTGATCAGGTTATTGAACCTTATAGTTCATTTACCTTCAACTGGAGAAGGTGTGTCATTACCCATTCTTACTGAACCACCATTATAGTATTCAAAAGTCTCAAACTTTTGTTTATCACCGGTCATGTGGTGAGTGCAACCACTATCTATGATCTAGACATCATTCTTACTAACCTTAGATATGAGTGCAGTCTCTACATACCATTCTTCTTCTTTGTCTGATTCATCCTTCATGGCTACAAATACCATCTCAATGTCTTCTTCAGATTTGGTGTCAGTGTCATCAGCTCTGATCTCAGCTAGGTAACAATATTTCTTCCCTTTGTCATTATAGTCTCAGGTATCTCTTTTGTCAGATTGTTGGTTGCTTCTATAATCTTTGTTTTCACCTCTATCAAACTTCTTCTCAAATGATTTGTCATTACTTCTGTCATCTTTTCTTCTGTTAGGACATCGAGCAACAAAGTGTCCAACCTCTTTACAATTAAAACATACAAGTAGTAATTTACCTTTGTATCTACCTTTGCCTCTCTGCAATCTTCTTGCCATTAGTGCTTCAATATCATCAAGATCTTGATCATCATTATCACTTTTACTATCATTTCTAACAGTGTGTCTATGACATGATTTACTTATTTTCAAAGAAGATTTGAATGCAGACTCTATAGATGGTAAGACACTATTATCAAAATTATTCATCTCAAATGAAATCAGTCTACCAATCAGACTATCTAGAGTAATTGTATTATTTTCAAATTCTCTCATTTCTTGTATAGCAGAAACTCTAATAGCATATACAGGCAATAAGGTTCTTAAGATTTTACTTACCACTGTCTCCTCTTCAAGTACACCTCCAACTCCTCGAATAGCATTGACTACCTCTTTGATTCTACAGCTATACTAAGTGATATTTTCTCCTTCTTTCATCCTTAGGTAATCAAACCTCCCTCTTAGGCTTTCTATCTTGGCTCTTAGTACATTAACATCTCCTCCATGTACCAGCTTCAACTTATCCAACATTTTCTTTGCAGAGGTGCAGGTTTTGACATCTTCAAACTCAGCATCGGAGAGTGAGGAAGCAAGCTCTATCATCATGCAATTATGCTCATGCTTTTCCCTTAATTTCTCAAGAGTGTAAGGTCCTGTAGGAAACACATATTCAGTATCAAGGTGTTGAGTAACATCATTACCAATACTTGATAGGTGGAGTCTTATTCTGCTTTGCCATGATACAAATTTACCTTATTCAACTTGGGCACATCTCGTATGTTCATCTTGTGATCTTTTGCTTGAGCTGTTAAACTCCCTTTCTAAGCACACAAGCTTTAATACCAATTGTTATAAATAACTACGAGGGGGGCTGAATCAGTGGCCTAAAAAATATTCCAATTAATCAACCCAAAAACTTAGTACCACAATATTAAGCCTCTAGTTATCTTCAGTCCTATAAGATGAATGCCTTCAAATATACTTATCAAATAACTACTGCTCGGAGTGCCCTATTAAACCTTATTCTTAATGTTTACCGAATAACAATCTTTCATTTACCAAAAATAGTAAATTAATTAGAGTATACCGATCAATCCAGAATAGTTGTGTAATACAAAACACTAAAGTAATGACTCATAAACACATTGACACATGGATTTTTAACGTGGAAACCTTGTTAAGGGAAAAACCACTTAGGACCGGTAACCCAAAATTTTTACTCTTTTGAAGTGAGCTAGGTGAAGAGCCTGTTAGGAATAAGGTGTCTCAACCTTGTATATTTCCTTACATTTGATATTTTCCAAATGTCGGCACTTTGGACAATGTGTAAGGTAATCATGACTGAAATGGTTATGACGGATTCCTATGACGGTCATTAATATTTGTAAGAACTAATTGTGGAGGTTTCGATGATGGGTGAAGACATGCAAGACATGTGGCAACTAATCAGTTGAGTACTGTACACTCTTCTGCAATCGTGGGGTTTGGGGTTCCTATTTTCTTGGAGAATGGTAAAACCCTAATACGATTGCTTTTGGAAGTTGCCCTAAAAAGTGAAGCGCGTGATATAAGCATTTTTTAGGGTTGCAAATCTGAGAGAGGTTAGTGTATTCTTGGAACTTTTTTATGCTGCCAAATTTGTCTTCAAGTGTTGATTATCTCCTGAAAGAACTTGCATTGCAAGTGTATTGTAAACAATATTAGTTTTGATTAATACATTGTGCAGGTTTTGGAGTGCTGGGGTTTTTTACCGAAATGTTTTCCCCAGGGTAAATCATTGTGTCATTCTCATTTTTCTATGTATGCATGTTATTGTATTATCATTTTGTAATTGCTAAGGGTTAAATCTAAATTTGCACAATCCTCTTCTTGGGAGTTTAGTGTAGGGAACTATTTTTCGCACACTTAGTTTCTTTTTAGTTGGTATCAGAGCCTAGCCAGTTTTGGTTCTATTTGTTAGGGTTCAGGTTTTTTGAGATAATCTCCAATTCAATGGGAGTATTGTTGCAGAGTATTCATAACCTTATTGCAGGAAGAGATGGCAGGTTCTTCATATATTAGAATGGAGGTGGAAAAGTTCAATGGCACAAACTTTGAGTTGTGGAAACTCAAGATGGAAGACATGCTCATAGACCGTGATGTATGGGAGGCGGTTGATAATGATATCAAACCAGTAAACATGCCT
>MU224482.1:1880016-1909475 GCA_018584345.1 Thuja plicata | reverse complement strand
ATCTTCATGATCAAACTTTTTGATACTCCTTGGGATGTATCTCAATATAGAAAGGATCTTTAAATCTTGCTCGGTTAAGAGACTTTCTGAATCAATGGTTAAACTGAAACAGTAAATGATCTGTTCATACATACAACTTAGACTTACTGATTTTCAGATCTATTGTAAGCTCATTAAACCATTCTGATCAATATATATTTTCAATACCTTTTCTCCACTTTCTGCTCGGTGATGTTGTGTTCCTCTATTGCTCGGTGTCTGCAAAAACCTCTATCTCTTTCCTCAGCTTGATTGATCGAGACTGTATGAAGTTTTTCTTCATCAGTTTCTCTTTAGCATCCTCTTTTCTATTCACTCGCCTTTCTTAATTCGTAATGAATTAAGTTGTCTCTTTATAGACATGATATCACCTTTTCTAGGTTCTTGAATTTCTTGATCTTGACATGATCCACAATTATCGCTAATCTTGATTTAAAGCATAACTCTTGTTTTATCTCGTAGAAAGCTCTTTGACAACTGGATAAAACAAATTTAAATCTTTTACTTATCTTTGGCTTTAACTTGTCGATGAGAACAATGTCAACAACCAAATAAGTCTATCTTTAGCTCTTCCAGCTAGATATTTTGTCGTTTATGAACTCTAGTTAACTTCGGTGTTTTAACTCTTGTTAGCTTCAGTCAACACTTCAATTCTCCTCGGGCTTCTCCATCGGGGTTGTCTATCCGTCGAGGTTGTCTATCCTTTGGGCTTGTATGTCCATTGAGTAACACTGTAATTCTGGCCATCGGTTATGCTTTTGATTCTGCTCATCAGTAATGCTTGTCAGGTTACTTGCTCGGGCATCAGTGTAACTTTTCTCTCGGGTTTCTTTGTCTGTCAGGTTCCACTAACCGTCGGTGTTTGTAGTCACTTAGTGAATGCTGGTCTTTTATGCATTACTGAAAGCATAATCTTTATCTCTCTAATTCTCTAAAGTATTTGACACTTTGAATATAACCAATTAGATTATATCAAGTTGACATCAATGACAATACAATCCATTAACTGATTTAATGTCTTGCATTATCTTTCTGCATTTCGGTGATCAACTTAACATCTTCAAACATTCAATCAATTACATGTCATCAATGTCTATATAATCTCTAAATAGAACTGAACTCATGAATTATTCATCTATATTATTATAGGTTTCCCTCATTGTAACCAAATCTTATATGGTTTCTTACATAGGATTATAAGGTGGGTTCTTAGTGGGTGCTTCATTCGTAGGTAAGAAAATACTCCATCAAGTTTTTTAAGAGGATGGCTTTGAAGATTTTTCAGCTTCTAAAAGTAGACACCAATCCCTACAATTTATCTACAAGTAACCTCATAACCAATCTGTCTTTGATAATTTTGAATCTCTTATAGAAACTTCACATGAATTTCATTAGTATCACACATGCTTAATTTCTTGGGAGCTTCTATTTCAGTTTATCTTAAGGAAGAACTATTCAAAAACTGTGTATTCCTCTGTCGTTGTAAATACCTTTGTTCTCTATCACTGGGCTGCATAAATTATATTATACCATCAGGATGGAAAGATCATAGCTATAATACCACTGTAATATCCCTTGAATTTTTTATATTAGATCTAATTTCTCTTTAAACCTCTTATATTAATCTTTATCAAAATTTGAAATTGCATAAAAAACTAACAAATAGATTGATTGAATAATCACACCCATAATGCAAATAACTTAACAAAAAATTAGATATGAATATTTTCTCATATTTTTAGCATGGAAAAAACTTATTTACTATCATAAAATTATTTCACATGGAAAACAAACTATGCACTTTTATTTCAAATCTAGAAACAAAATATGGTTCTGGCAGGCATTGCCAAACAATACAATTTCATGAAACTTCACCCAACATAAATATGCAAAAAATGATAAAATATTAGTCTAGGGCATGAAATAACATAAAATCCATGGACTCTAGGCTTCCAATATAATTTTTCAAATCATATTACAAAGATACCCATAACACTGATAAAAGGGGTGTCAACAGGCATTGCAAAACTACACCGTCTACGTTAAAACTTAACCAAATTCACAATATATGATCTCAATGATAAAATATGAGTTTTGGTAATATAAATATAGTTTTAAAAAGACTCTAATATTTCATAAAATCTATAGAAATTTGATAATGAAAAGTTCAAAACTACACTCACAATCTACTAGCAAACCCTCACCAAAATGCATAAAGAAAACCATGAAATTTGAACCTTCAAAACAATGGCAATATCTGAGTGAGTTAACACCATGATGGATATCTAACTCTCATCCTTAATCCATCCAAAAACCCTAAAACATCCTATTTTTTAGCCTCCTCTATAGGTTGACAACCTCTAAAGAACAACAAACAAATAGCAAAATATCAAGTGAATGAATGAGGAAAATGATACCAAGCCCTCTAAATAACATGCATGATAAAAATTACAACCAAGAGGAGAGAGTATCTTCATTTCCAAGAATTTAACTTCCCCATATACTTGTCTTCCACCTTCTAACTTTCTCAATTATCATTTTCCACTTGCCCATGTTGTCAAAAGTTTCCAATTTCCACTTAACATTCCAAAATGTGCTTTCCAATTTTGCACTCCATATTTTGTCTCCAACATATTTCAAATGTCATTAATTAATTCAACATTAAATCTGATTTGATCATTTAACCACAAAGGCAATATTTCTTAGTTTATCTCCAAGTCTTGATTTACTATTACTAGATAATCAAAATTAATATATAAATAGTAAATACTATTTTTGGAAAGGAGCGATGCCATTTCCACTCAATATCATGTTTGGAATTCAAGATATTAAAGTTTTCATTTTTAAAAATTTCAGTAATTTTTGGGGCACTAATTTTTTGTTTATATTTTTTATTTTTTATTTTTTTTTGGGGGGGGGGGCAAAAGGGGTCATAATTGGTGTATCATCTTATAAGTTAGCACCCATTAATTCGGAGGCTTGTATACCTTTTTAGGCCTCATTTTAGTTATCTCCTAGAACATGGATGCATTTATGCTTGATTTGCCACTTTTTCCTCATTTTTTGCCCGTTTCTGATTATTTATTTTGCACCCCCGAGATCCTAAGGATTTTTTCGTGGATTATGCCTCCTAGGGAACAATTCAAAGTTGAATTGTACCTAGGGTATAGATCAAAGTCAACCTCTACCTGGGGGCTACAGGTTGAGGTCGACCTATACCTGAGGCATTGGTTTCATTGGAACTCAAGCCCATTTCATGGTTTTTCATATTTTCCCGCCCAGTGCAGTCGGCCCTTTTTTTGTCACTCAAAATTGGTATAAAAGGAGGCCTACTCACTTCATTTGGGATCCATGATTTCAATAGGAAATACACATTTAAGAACCACAAGCTACACCTGATTTTGCAAGCAAGATTAATTACATGCTCAGGCCATCAATTATATGCTATCAAGTTCAAGGTGCATTCAAGGAGTTCAAGAAAAGAAAGGATTCATTGGATTCATTCATTCCATTCAATCAAAAATGCATTTCCTTCCATAGATCTAGCTTCTTTCTTCATTGGAGATAGTGGAGTTGGTCATCAAGGGAGGAGATCTACATTCATCAACATTGTACAAGCATTCAAGCATACTTACATCTATGATCTATGATTTGGAACTTGTAGATATATTTTATTTGTGAAGACATCCAACATCCTACACTCTACATACAAGCATTCATGCATCTTTGTGGGTAGTGTATTCGAATCTGTGCATGAAGGTTTGGTAAGCGAGGTGAATGTTTACATTTGTCTTTCTTTTACATGCTTTTATTTCAATTCAATGTTAATTCCTAAATGAGGGATTGACCAAGGAAAGCCTCTCCCCCCCCGCCCCCCAACAAATTCCATTTTTCTTGTGTGTAGGAGCAGATTTGCAAGTTTTCAGGATCAGATTTGGTTGATTTAGGGTTATAATTTCCGTCAGACATTCGGATCTCAGATTTTTGGACAATGTATGTACAATTCGGCCTTGACTTGTACCCTAATTTGACCTATCCCTGGGAACTTCATATTTTCACAGTTGGCAGATTTCAGTCTTTGGGTTCCAAATCCAGTGCGGTTTCAGTTTCTATTTCTGTTACAGTTTGCTACTCTATTTTCAGATCTGGTCTTGTGACCTCTACTATCCCTCAAGGTGAGTCCAATTTCCTCTTTTTCATTTCATAGCACTTACTTTGAGATATCAGATTAGGTCTTTTTATGTGTTTGATTGCTACATGTGCTTCTATTTTACTTGCATTGCATTTAATCAATCAACTATCCCTAGGTCATTTAATCAAGCACAAACAATCTCAATTGGCATTAATCAATATCAATTTAACAAACAATAAACCTAGAAAGTACAATAAAAGAAAAAGGGATCTTTTAGGTATTCACCCTTGAAAGGACTTGAATTTGCATTAGTACCCCTATATCCATTTTGGGTTGTGCTAATCTAATATGGGGTCTCTTGAAGGGTATATTTGGGGATCCCTCTTTCTCTTTCCCTAATGTGCATAATAAAAGATTAGGTGGTGAATTAACATTATAATATATTTTCCCATCTCTTTCTTTCCTTTTTTATGTTACAACTAGAAGTCATAAAATGTATATAGAGGCAACCCATGTGAATCTATATCATCAAATCACTTGAGAAAAGTTGTATCAAGATATATACATGGATGAGAATCTAGACATGCTAAAGAAAACCTATCATGAGATGGAGAAGGAATATAATTTCTAGGCATATCATCATGATGATCATGTAAACCATTGTCAATACAAATAAAAATGTAGAAAACATGAGGATTATGGAAAATTAAAGCAAGTGTATGCGAGGAAAGGAAAAATAATAACCAATTCTATGAAGGAGAAAATAACACTTATATTAATGAACAGAACCTTCATAAAAACACATCCCAATTCATATGATGAAAATACACAAATGCATCAAGGATCAAAGTATCATGTGTAACAAAAGTTTGTAACATGTCAAAATCATAAATCGAGGCATGTAAATCACCAAAGTAAAATGATCTAAGAAGATCCATGATGATAGATTATCTAAGGGTGGGAAGGTGACATTGAAAATGGGTGTGTTAAGCTATTTATGTCAAATCCCTAATCAAACTATGATAAACATATGTGAACACAGATAAATCTAAGCCCTGTAGAGATTGAAAATGAATCATAAAATTATAATTATATTAGACCTAAAAGATATAATGATGAATGAATATAAAACCCTAAGATCAAGTTACCCTAGATAGTGTAAGAGTAGATGAATTCAGTAAAAAAACTAAATAAAAATGCACTCTCTCCTTAATGAGCTACTTAGCTTAATTAATTAATGATAAAAACAAATAAAAATTAACCTAGGTAGAAAACATGTGTAAACAAATCAAAATATTTGAATATTAATTTAGGAAATAAAATGCAAAGGACTTATTTTATTACTTGAACAACAATGAAGAATTTAGTTTGATACAATGTAGAATTTCACTTTGCCTTGAGATTGACAATGAATTCTTCCTATTTGAAAATCTCTTCAAGATTGTACAAATATTTACAATACTTATAAATCAAATTCATGTCACTCAAGATCGATCTTGCTCACTATGGGAATATCTTGACATGCAATAATTATCTATAACCCACAATAATGAACCTATTAATAGTGACTATCAAGAATTGGTGGTATTTAAAAGTAACTTGGTGATATCAAAATATTCACAATGGCTAAGTTCCCCTAGGTCAGACACCTTGATTGAATTGAATTTCTAGTCATGGAAATGATCAAAGTCAACTATCTTTAGTGATGTAAAGGTCTTAGAATGATTTGATGCATAATTAGGTTTCTTTTTCCCCAAAGTGGACCATTCCTAAAATAATTCTCCTCTTTAATGAATAGGATTTTTTAATGATAATTAAATATCCATTAATACATCTAAATGAATGTTTTTTTATTATAAAGAGATGATGCATTTTTATACAAGTGGGTACTCCAATGATCATGAATAAAGGGTGAGAATTGATCATTTAAATTTAGTAATTTAATTTTTGGGTTAGATTTGCATCATGAAGGATTGATCCCACACATCATTGAAATGATCATGCAAATACTTCTAGAATGATTGTGTAGAGTTAGGTTGCTTTTAGAGAGCTAATTTAAATGTGTAGATATGAATAATATTTGAATTACTTAATTGACTTCTAGACTTGTGAATGATCATAATGAATGCATCAATTGAATACCTTTAACTACAAGTACATAACAACATATCACACAAACTTATGTTTTGTCAACTATAGGTAGGAGAGCTAGAAGTGGGGATTGGCATGTGCAAAATAGGTGTATGCGAGCGATAAGTGGTGGATAGGACAAGTGCATAAGGGTGTGTCAAAATAGTAGGTAGATCACCTATAGAATGGACCTAAATTTACACAAAGGTATGTCACATGTCAATATTCTATATATTGAGTCACTCCCCTCAAAATAACCATAAAAATAAAACAAAAAATGACATGCAAATTTCACCATTACACTGATATGCTTTAAATACAATTTAATGAACCATATGTATAGTTTCCTTTAATAAATAACATGGTGTTTATAAGGACCAAATATCACTAAATTCTTAGTCACTACTATGAAAAGCCAATACAACATCATCATATCAAAAAGACCTAAAAACCTTCTATGACCAATACTACATCATCAAATTAAAAAGACTTAAAAACCTTATTTGACCATTTAATAATGGTTCTTGATAGGGTCACTCCTAAAGAGTATATATGAAGCCTCCTAGCAATAAAAATATATTTCAACTAAACCAAAACTCATTAGACAAAAAACATTAATCTCATTCAATGACCTTTCCCTCTATAATTGATTTTTGACCAAAAAAAATATGATCATGAGAATATAAACATGATCCCAAGAATTCAAATCAGACATGCACACATGTGCTCGCAAGTTCTTTAGGAATAGTTGAATAAGATTTCAATTGAATAGGCGAAGAAGTGAGTGCATACACATTTTTTAATACATTTCATGAAACCGATAAATTAAACTCACGTCTCATTATTCTCTTTAGTAGACAGAAATATCTTCAAATTTCTTTAAAATTTTATTGTATTCCACTAAATATGGAAAGCAGTGCCAACATGAGTTCGCTGTAGCTCCACTTCAAAATGATTCTTGAATATTTATGTTTCCATGATATCCTCAAATTCAAACACTGGAAAAAAAAACACCACATTTTATTAGATTCTATACCAAAATGTATTATATAGTTTGTCAATGAAATTTTAAAATGTTTCTTGTTTTAAAAATCCTTTATCAGCTGTAGATCAAATGGTTTTTGAACCCTGCCTTTAGCAGTAAAACGATTATTTTGGACTGAATTTGAAGATGGTTTTTTTTAATGTATTGAAGTGTCACAAATATGTCAAATTAAATGTCTTTAATTTTTATTGATGGAGATTTTTGTATATATATGTAAGTGTGACACGTCTTCACATAAATACTATTTATTAGGATTTTTGTTGATTTTTCTTTTGGGAAGCAATTTGCCATTGAATTTTTATTTAGATATCTGATTTTTTAATTGCTATCAATCAAGAGAAAAATACCAATTGCAGGACATGATAGGCATATAATTTGACATTTTTCTAAGGTTTGTGGAGCATTTGCAAGGAGAAATTACTAGGCCTCACTAAAAATTAAGTCTGATTTATAAGTTTTTGGATAGATGCCTAGCGTATGAAGAAGATCAAACAAATTGGTATGAGGTATATTTCTAGGGTTGTTAGCATGGTATGTGTTAAGAAGCATGCAATGCATAGGAGTTTTGCCTAGCTTACAATAGTTTACAGAAATCGTGTAATAACACATAAGTACACTCATGTCTTTTGGATAGGGCTCATAGGGGTGATGTGGTGATGATTTGTTCCATCTATAGCTTCCGAAAAATTGCCACAAATCTTAAATATTATAAATTTGAATGAGTCATTTTATTTTTGTAATGAAATAACTTGCACACAAGAAGAATATAAATACACTGATGTGACAAATACTTGATAATATTTGAGAATAATAAGTCATTTGAATGGCGAAAACCCTCAAAAGTCTTCAAGAAGAACATAAATAACAATATGATGATCATAAACTAACCATTGGCTCATGTATATACCCTTATTATGCCTTGAGTCTCATCCAGGGTAACTTAAGTACCTATATGAGACTACATCAATGATCATATAACTTAATTCATAATTAAGGTAGTCACAAGCTAATTGTTAGTAACTTTATATGCACTAAATGATTAAGCGTGTAGCATGTCCACATGTTTAGGTAAACGGTGTACCTTATGTTGATCAACTATGGATGTCTTTGCACAAAATGGTCAATTTTCCATGTAGCATCGTTGACTAAAGAGCTCTTAAATTTGATAGAATATTGTGTGCTTGTCCTCAAATTGTAACCTCTTAGTCTGTATTTGAAGAAACTCCCCAAGATCCAAAATTATTCTACCTGTCCCATTAAGCTCTAATAACTCAATTTATTTTGCAGCTCTTTGTTTAATAAATTTTTCCAAGTATTAAACATGAAAGATTGGATGTAATTTTATTGACGTAAGTAACTCCAATTTGTATGCTATTGTTAATCCTCCATAACACCTTAAAAAGGTTATAATGCTTGTGTGAGAGATTTTTCTTCTTTTATTTTAGTTTTCAATTACATTTATTGTCATCACGTAAAGACCTAAACTCCCTATTTGAAAGTCTTTTTGTTGCTATGTTGATCAACCTATTACTTCATTCGATTTTGTGTCATTGCTAAGTTCGTATTGATATTGGAAAATATATCTTATTGATACTGAATATTTTTTTCAACTATTTGAACTTTGGGTGTGCCCACAAGAAAGCGATAATTGATGTTGGATGGTACCCATATAAAGTAAAAAAAAAATGGAGATATTTTGGATGAAGTGTGGAAAGAAAAATAGTGTAGCCCATTTAGCTAAACATTATTAAAGATCTATTTTAGAGGAGAGATACTTCAACCTATCCAAATTTATGATAGGACGTGTTTCAACATTAATAAAGTAATGCATCAACTTTTGATTTGCAAAAACAGGAGCAAGACATTGTTTCTCTATTATAGTTTCTCAGACTTCATAATTGAGTAAAGTACAAATTATGTAATACATAGGATGTTCTTTACTATTGTCATCATATTGTGTCAATAAGGCCATAAACGCATTAGATAAAGCAAAAATATAGAGAAGAAAAATATTATTAGTGTTAGTTAACAGATTTGCCTCTCTCCAACAATAAATGAAAATAGACTCTTTTGCACAAAATGACACTAGTTTATCAATCAACAACTAGCTAAATTACAAAGTAATTACCCTCTAAATTTTGGAAAGGTACAACTCCCTTTGTAAGATAAGTTTTTTGTAGATTTTTTAGTGATGGCATTTGGTATCTTTTAAACAGAAAGTAGGAAAGGTTTCTAACATTTTCTCATCACAATGAAATAAATGTGATAACAAAACTAGTAATCAAATGACATTTAGGATAACAACTTACAACTCACAGATTATCATAATATGCATAAATAATTCAGGTATAAGCACCAACACAAAGATTGATATCAAATACATGAACAAGGAAACCTCCTTGATTTAGAATACTAACTAGATTCTGAAAGAACTGAATAATCACTCACGCAAACATCAATGCTTCAAAGAGCATCACATTCAAATTGCATAAACTCATAGATTTATAATAAGAAAAATAAGTAACATCCAAACTCCAATGCACAAAGACATAGGGGCTCAAAATCCAACAAAATTTCATTGACCCTTAGATTTGATCGTGTCTCACTCATATGCCAAAGAACAAGGGGGATAAAAAATATGGACCCTTCCACAACCCTTTTCATACATATTTATAGAATTCAAAATGTAAATGTTGTCTTCGAGTATTCTTTTAGAAGAATCATTATTTTAAATTTAAATTTAGTATTTTGGAATACCCAATGTCCCACTTAAATGGAAGGACTTTTAAATAATAAAACTTTAAAACTTTATGTCTTTGAAATAACTTGAAACATTTTAAATTTTTTAAAAAGAGCCAATAGAGACTGAGGTGGTGGGGTGACATTTATTTGGACAAGTGGAGGTGGTTGAGAGGCTACAAGTTGATCCTTGAAATCCCTCTATCACTTCGTAGATATTTGCACTTCCTTTTTCTCACAAACCCTCATTTCTTTGTGTGAATTTATTTGTTTGAAAATGACTAAAAAATACCATAGATCAAACATGTAAAGTGATTTATTAATTATCTCCAGCCTTTTATTTTGATCATTAATGTTATTAACATTGTCGGGGGTTCACTAGGTTTTAGAAAAGTATGCCTTTACTACTCTTCACCTTCCCTCTTATATTTTCCTATATGCTTCTATTTCCTTTGTCCTCACCTCTTCGTTTATTCCTTCTTTTGTTGGTAGCTTTCTTAGTTTCAAGAACTGTTTCACTTGTACCTATTCTCTTTCCTTTTTTGAAGTTTTGGGTTCCTTACTCTTTATCATAACTTAGGCTTATCCTTCATACTTTGTTTGTCCTTTATCCAATTTCATTAAGTTCCTTTGTTAGCGATTCCCTTCTATTTTGAAATTTATCCCATTTAATGACCTTGTTGGTTGTTTCATATATTTTGAGAACTCTCAAACCTATCGATAATGGTTTCTTAACTCAAGTTTGAATTAACTTAGATTTGGAGAATTGCTCCTTTATTTTAACTTTATCTATGTAGCATCGTAAATTGTATCCATATGCAATATCTTGCCTAGAAATGCTTGATCAAACTCAATTTCATATTTAATTATGGATTCCTTTATCCAAATAGTACCTTAGGTCACAAATTGAGGCCACATTGAGTGGAGTAGGGCACCTGGGACACCCGCTCCCAAGAGTAGGCCAATCAAGGTGTCTCGCTCCAAGATGATCAGGCCCAAATTGGACCTGCTCAATGACTACATTGTTTTAGCAGGATTTTTAAACGTGTGTCAGAATTCATCAATTTTTACACCCTAAAATATTAAGAGAGGAATATAATTAAGCTACCCTCCCTCATTTTGACAAGAAATGAATTCTATATCAAGCTCTCCACTATAATTTTTCATTTTCAAGTTTTAAGGCAAGAGATCGAGCATCAAGGCATTGAAGATCAGGATAATTTGAAGATCTAAGCATTTGTGAAGGCATCCATGATCTTCCTATCCTAAATTCAACATCAAGTCAACCTAAAGAATCTTCATGAGCGTTCCAAGGTTTGTGAAGGTATAAGAACTCTATTTTTCAAATCTTACATCTACTGTACTTTAACATGATCTTAATTACATTTTAATTTATTTCCAATACAAGGTTAATTCCTAAACCAAGGTTTGACTTAGGAAAGCCCCTTTCTAAAAAATATTTTCCTTCTTTTCTATCTGCATGTACAGGTGATGGATGCATGGAAAATGTTATAGATAGATAAGGTGAAGAGCTACAGTCTGCAACTCGTCGAAATTAAAACTATCGGGAGCAAGTCAAGTAGGTCACCCTAGTCTTGGGAGCAGGTCGCCTAGGGCACCCCACTTCCTCCATTTTAGTTTAAAATTTGGAACACAAGTTAGTTACAATTTTTTGTTATCATATCTTTACATGAACTTGTCTTCATGTTCTCATTCTCCATGTACAAATGGAAAACCATCAATTCAATCTATTTGGTCCCAGTTCTTGCATCTTCCATCCATAATTTCATAGTCACAACCTTCCATAATAGTGAAGGATAATTGCATCCACCTAGTGATCATCTTCCTTATAATGTAAGAGGAGATAGGCCTAAGCTTCCTAATTTTTTTACTCATCCTATTGAATCCTATTTCCCACCTTACATTGTGGTGAACCCGTCAGATTGCATCTTGCTTTTGATTTTATATATAGATCTAATTTGTATGCATTTCATTAATAAATATTTACATCATACCATTGCTACATTTCATGAAGTTAAGGACCTAATCAACCAAACCTTATATTTTGGTGAACTCAACGCTTTAAATTTTGCTTCAAATTTGGATTTCTAGATCTATTTTGTATGCATGTTACATTTTATAAATTTATAGATTTAAGTTTATTTCATTTTATGTAATATTTCAATGGTTAATTTATTAAGAATTTGTATTGTTTAGACATTTTCTTCTTTTACAACTTTATGCATGAGTTTTATGACCTTGAGCCCTAAATCTAACATCCTTGTGATAAGAAGATATAGACTTATGGCTCCCCTTAAGGGTATAGATCATGAGTAAACTAGCATTTTTCATGGGAATTAAGGTGATACCCCTATGTAACACATGAAGTACTTAACATTATTGAAAATCACTCTTCTCATACTTTGCGTGGTGAAGATAACTCCATAACACGAGTTTCCCCTATCCAAAAAGAAAAGATTGTCAATGATTTGCAAAACCTTGAACATTGGGTGGGTCAAAAACATTCAAATAGTGAGGCAATCCCCTTGGTTGAAGGTTTGGGAAGGATGGTCCAAAATGATGAACATGGTGTGGATTTGTTGTGTGGCATATCTCATATTGTGAATGATAATATCATGTTCATGGAAAGTTTTGTTGAAGTTAATCCTAATAATGATAATGAGAATTCCTTTCCCATTCCAACTTCCTTGCCTAATGTTCCTATCTTTACTCCACCTATCATGGCTACATCAATTCAAAATATCAATCTTACACATGTTAGTCTTGGAGGAATTCCTAATCCTATCATATCTCCTCATGTGAGTGTTCCATGTATTTCCTAACTGCCACCAATACCTAGTTACCATAATGTACCACTTTCATATTCCAATGCTCAATCCATTTCACATAATATTCCACATCCTTCGCTATCAAACATTTCCAATACTAATGTATCCACCAAAGTAACCATTAATAACCTTTCTCAAAGCATCTCATCCTTACAATAACAACTAGCTTCCATAACCCAATTCCAAATACAACATCCCTACTTATGATATTGCTAGCCCATTATCCCAAGATACCATTTGTGCAGTTATCCCTCAATACATGGAAATCCCTCACTTAGAAACATACAATAGAAAAGGTAATTCCTTGACTCATGTGAAAATATTTTAAACCTTGTGTAGTGACTTCTTCAATAATCATAGACTAATGGGAAAATTGATTGCTAAGACATTTAGAGATAAGGCCTTACCTATAATCTTTGAATATCCTAGCTCAGAGCAACTAGGGAAACTACATGTCAAACCTATCTAACACCTATGTGAGGCCTCTAAGCTACCCATCCCTATGCCAACATAACTCTACCTCTAACAGGACCTGCACCACCTCAGCCTCCATCTCCACCTAGACCACCATCCTTTCCACCTCTTGCTCACCTATACCTCTTACTACTCCAATAGTACGACCACCACCTCTAGTTCTGCCACCTTTGGCTCTACTGTTGATTAACTGATGAATATCTGATGGAGATGATGAAGACCGAGTGATACCGAGTATCATGACTATAGAAATGGTTAGATTAGTTAATGTTTTTTCATTGATGTCAAACAATTGATTAATTGAATTTTTATGTTACCATATTTTAAGAGGAGAAGTTAAATGGGTGACAAATACACATCAAACAATGATGAAGTAATGATGATATAGTTGTTTTCTACTATATATTTGATGTTATCAAATCGTACAATTGATTGATCAAGTCAAAAACTACAATGAATTAAGTTATGAATGAAAGAGTTACTTTACCGAGCTAGACTGAGTCAGTGGTAGAATGTTATGTGATTCGGTCATAGTTATCGAGCACCGAGCACCGAAGATGAGTTAGACATCGAGCAGTGAATGATGTCAATTACCGAGTTGCAAAGCAAGTTTTACTAAGTACGGTATACTAATAATAAATGATGATAAGATCAAATTTAATGTGAAGCGATGATGAGTTGGATGAGGAAATGAATTAAATAAAGTTTTTTACAAGATCTATGAATGAGAATTCAATGAGAAGATCTAAGGCAAAGATCAAGCGATTAAATAGAATTATGAGAGTTCCAAGAAAAGTACAAGTTCTGAGGTAAAAATGAGATGATTTATCAAGTTGTGAAATATGAAGAAGATGATTAAACAATTGAGCACAAATAAAGGAAAAAAAAAATTAAGGAGATAAAGAGGCAAAAGTATGTCTATATAAAGAAACAGAAATACACAGAGAACAAGAGGCTGGCAAATTGAATAGAGAAGACAAAGAAGTTGAAGAACAACATTTACCGAGATGAACAAAGAAACAAAGATTGAAGAATCTACAGTCTGAGAAAGAGATAAATGGAGTATGTGATGCCAGTATTCAATTGAGCATAAAGGATCTAACACAAGAAAAGGTAGTTTCTATATTTACAGATCAAAGTTTATTGTTTCTTATTAATATTTGTAATAGAAAAATCTCTTAACCGAGTGGATTTAACAGTCCTATTTGTAAAACCTAGACTTAGGTGACATTCCAAAAGAGTGTTTAAAGACCTCTAACAAGGCCACTCCTAACAGGGTGAAGATCTTAACAGATCTGAGGTAAATCCCCTAATAGGGTCACATTTAGCAAACGTGTTTGTAATCTTCAACAGGACAAGTTATTAACCAAGCGTACTTCAAAAGGGTATATTTTTATTATGGGTTACAATTCCCACAAAAGGTTTTTCCCAAATTGGGTTTCCTCGTTAAATCGTGTGTCAACTGAGTTAAATCTTGTGTCTACGTGGTTAAATACGGAGTTATATGAGTTAATTTGATGTTGCTAAGTTTGAATGATTGATTTACATATATGAGATGTATTGCTACTTATGTTATTGAGTTATTTGGTGAATTGGTTATTTACTATATTTAGTATTACCGAGTGAATCACTGAGTTTAATTGTAAGTGTTTAAGTTTTGATTTGTCTGATTCACCACCCCCCTGTTAGTGGGACCAAAAATTGGTATCAGAGCTAAGTTACTCTAAAGTGATAAGTTTCAAAGGACTTGAGTCAAGACCTAAAGATGTATAAGAGGGAAGCACCAAAGATGAATAGGGATCATTTCTCTACATGGAAAATTAGAATGAGGTTGCATGTGTCTTGAGTAGGAGAGTATGGACTTCACTTTCTTGATAATGAATATGTAGCACCGACTACTGCACCTATGACTATTAGTGAGCAAAGACAGAAACATGAACACAAACAAGTTATGATTGAGATTGCTTCTACACTTACCGACTAGGAATATGATGAGCTTGATGGTTGTACTACTTTGAAACAAATATGGGATAAGTTTATTTTGACCTTTGGTGGAGATCAACATGTTCACAAGGCTAAAGAAGAAAGTTTAAGATGAAAATTTGACTCTACGAGGATGAAGGAAGGAGAGAACATAATACAATATAGTACAAGACTTAAGGAGATTGTTAATTCTATCAGAGGAGTTGGTGATATCATAATAGAGGATGATGTTACAAGAAAAATTTTGAGAACCCTGCTACCGAGTTATGCTATTCATGTATCTTCTATACAAGATTTGTGTGTGTGTGTGTGTGTGTGTGTGTGTGTGTGTGTGTGTGTGTGTGTGTGTAGTAACTTGATCACCAAAACCCTCAACTAGGTTGGCCATAGTAGGAATAAACATAATTTACACAAAGTCAACCACCATAAGCAATTACGCTCAATGCAGTTCACTCCAAGAGATAAAGGGGACCCAAATATATCACAACATGTCTTCCCAAGTTGATCAAATGAACCACACACAACACAACATCATTTGAAGTTAGCATTAAACATAACATGAAAATAAACATTAAATTTTGTTAATTAGTCGAACCAAAAACATTATCCAAAATTACTTGATGTGAGTCTTAACATGCCATGGTAAAACCTTAAAAACCTCCTAACTCAACCTCCAATGCATATCTAGACCAAAATAACATAATTCAATTAAGATAATCCATTGAGTTGGCTAGAGATCAACACAAACAATAATGTCGTACAACAAAGCAACATAAGTTTACTTGCAGAACAAACCAAAACATGAGTTCTGAACTAGACCACTGCATGAACATTCTAAACATGTCCACTAAGAAGCATACCTAGAAACAACATTGCGAAGCATTGCAGAACATTCTTCAAAGACCAGTCTTGACGAATAACCTCATTGTCAAAAAACTATGACTCACAACTATATCATCTGAATTGTTGGAGACCCAAAAACATGATAGTGAAACATCCACATAACATAGACATTGAATCCAAAATTAAAATCCATCAAGTTCAAATGTAGAGGAATGCAAAGCAGTCTCCCATATAGACTAAAAATACTCTTTCTTGCATATGCAAGTTTCCACTACTATCACCTTCTAGAAACGCCACATATTGATTCAAAATTATCATCAAACACCATGAAAAAATATAAATTGATCTAGATACAAGTGGAATGGAAACAAAGAAGATCTTCAAAGCTTCCCAAAAGCAAGGATCAAGCCAAAGACTCTAGGAACCCCCAAAAGCACCAATTAGCTCCTAATAGAAAAAATGAAAGGGAATATCTATCCACTACCCCTATCACCTTTAAAAACCTTAAGACACCTATTCTAACTTATTCCAATAGGTTACAACCCTCTGGTGTGGTTCAAACACCCTAATCCACTCTGAATACCCAATTTGGACTAGAAGGCTTAGTAACCCTATTCTCACTATTTTTTGGACTTTCTGAGAAAACTTCCCAAACAACTTAACAAAATATTTATGGTTTCAGATACCCTTTATGGACTTACAAAACATACCTCGGAATAAGGTAGGGGTACTTTGGAACACAACACCCAAAAATTGTTTCTTCACTTTCCTTCCTATACCTAATAGGTCACTTTTACAAAGGAACCCTATCCTAGACTCAACACCCAACCTTGCCACTTTTCACAAAGTGTTAATATGGTCCCAATTAGGGGACTCAATCTCGCCCTTCCAAGAACTTTGTCAACCAACCAATGGTGGATTTACCTTCCCCTTGAAATTTTGGGAACACAATCCAACATAAAATATAGCCCTCCAATGGCTAGAATTGTTGTTGCTACACCCTTGCACCCATTTTAGTGCTCTTTCCATACAACCAGTTGGTGATCACCCACTTTAAGTCACTAATTTGCACATTTCAATGTTAGATCCATATGATACATGTCACAATATGATAATTACATGAGAATCAAAGTAGTACATTCATGGAATGATCATTTATCCTCCATAATACTCAAAACAACTAAGAAATCTCAGAATTTCAAATCTTTGTCAAACAAAACACTAATTGAACAATCAAAAGTGGATTCTTAGAACATGAGAAGTGTTCAAAGAATGTCTAATTAATGTCCCTCAACCATTAGAAAAACATAGACAGTGAAAGCAATTCAAACTATCATGAGAAATTCACAAAAATCAGAGATTTTATTGCAATTTTGAGTGCAGTTTGTACATTCACCTTCTCCTCCGTACTATTTGTCCTCCATATGCTTTCTAGAGGTTACATAAATGGCGTTACAACTTCTCCAAACTGATTCTAATTGGTTGGAATGCATTGGAATACCAAACGAATCTTAATCATGTTTTCCCTCCAAACAACTACTAACCGTTAAAATTCAAACCTTTGAATTCTTATCTCTTGTTTTATTACTTTATTGGTTATGTATATGATCAAACCTATATCACATTTCATCCTAGGATCTATTTATCCTATCTAGGACCCTACTACCCATTTAGATCCCAATTAGGCACTATTGGCCCCCCTTACAAACAATTTGGTCCTAGGGTCCTTATCAGGACCCTTAGGACTTTTCATCATCTCATTAAATTGATCATTACAAATGGCCATGATGGGCCTTAAAACACTCTAATTCACCTTGATAGATGATCTGGAGTCTCTCTTCAAATCTTGTTCCCTCAAGTGTTCAAATGTCCTTCTAGATGCCCCTGCACAATAAAGACTCATTTTCAAACCTCTATCTTCTTCCACACATTAGGTAGCAACCCACTCACTTCAGGTTGACATCAATGAATCCATTATGCTAACATTGTAATGTTAAGGAACATCATTGGGAGCCTATTACACTAGGGAATGGAAGTGAGTGAACTTTGCCTTCTCTCTTGGCCAATGCCCTTGTATTTTCTCTTTTCAATGATTGGAAGATGTAGAACACAATATTTCTCTTGTTTATATGATGATGCAAGTTATTATGTCTATCCATTGGTTTTGATACATATGAATTTGATGCTCTTACAATGATGCATTCTAAGATTCTCTACAATGGCATTTTTAAGATAATTTATATATACTATTCTAGACCTCAATTGAGTAAATTGGCATGTAAGCTAATGAATAGAAATCACAAATTTAAATTAAGTTGGCATATAATTTATGAGGGAGATTTGAATTTGGTAGGAATGCTATAGTGATTGTATCTAAGACATAAACACACTCATGATCTAATCTAAAATGTACAAAATGGTGGATGACAAGATGTATAAAAAATTATTATTATAATGAATAATGAACATGTAAATTTCTCATTTAAATTTAATTCTTATACATAAACAAATTGAATCAAATACTTTAAATATGACTAAACAAGCTTAAAACTGAAAAATATATATAAAATCTACACTTTTATACTTTACACTTAATGTACACAAATCTTTTATTAAAATTACAATAAACACATTATAAATTACTGACACAATTTAAAAATAATTAAGTGCAAACTAATCTAACATAAACATAATTAAAAAATAATTAAGTACAAACTAATCTAACATAAACATGTTTTAAATCACTCATCCCAAAAAAAAATTTATACCCACACAATGCATGTTTCCAAAGGCAAAAACTTTGTGAGTGGTGTTGGTAAACCTAGCCCACGTAAGTCATTCATTCAAGCCAAATCATTTTCATGATCTCATCCATTACGAACATTGGAAAATATTTTCAATTAAAAACCCAAAAATATCCTTTAAAAAGGAAGGATAACAACAAACTCTAATCATACAATGGAAGAGTCCTTTTTTTGTATGACCAACTCATCCTTCGTTTGGATAACCTAAACTCACTTACCAACGGATCACACCACAACTACTAACCAACAAACATATCTAAAAAATTAAAGTATTTTCCCCAATAGTAAAATGCCAAGTGTCAATCGCCCCATATTGCCAACACTTGTAAACGTGTCATACAAGGAGCATATCACGTGCTAATAATAGACCCAAAATGTTGAATACTCTTTGAAAGTGAAATTACGTGGCGGATATGGATCGAATGATGCTCATTTTTATAAGCTTGAGGAGGATAACAGATATTTCGTCCCTTGCTGAAATTTTCCTTAAATTGTTTAATTCTTATGTTTAGGTTTGAATTTGAATATTGCAATGGTGAAAGTCAATAATGGGTTAAGTGCGTAAGTATTATATTTTTATTCTAAGAGTTCGGTAGATTCTTTTGAATCTGGTTTGATTTGGTTTTTTGTTTTCTTAATGAATGTTTTTTTGTTTTGTTGGTAAAAGTGGTAATATATTATAAAATTTTATATTTTATTAATTTTTTTTATTACTTTTTACATTCTTGGTTAATGTGTTTTTAATGAATGTGTGTTGTTTTTTAGTTTAATTATTTATCAATTAAGATGGTTAGTATTTTAAAAAAAAAAATTATAATTGTATGTAATTTAAAATATAAAATATTTGTCAATGGGTCTTTGGTCTATTGGTGAAGTTGAATGATTCTAAATGAGCCCACCAAGGATCAAGTCTTGCTTGTATACATTTTATAGTAGAATGTAGAACCCATTCTTCTCCCATTTCCTTCTTAATCAAATCACTTTTTATTCTCCCTGTCTTTTGTTTTTCATCTCCTCTTTCATATGTTAAAAAAAATGTTTAAATATTTTTTACTTTAAATTTAAAATATAAATTTATAAATTGTAACTCTCAAATACTATAGTTTTGAATATCTTAATGTCATATTTTAAACATTGTTTTCTTTTTCTTTGTGGTTAATGTTAAAAACTCACACAATCAAATCTAGAAACAACAATAGTCAATTAGTAGTTTACAATTTAATACTATTAAGACTTATAACTCTTAATGTGTTGTTAATGAGGTATACTTATAATGATTAATTTGTCTTCAAATTGTTTGTTTTAAAAGGACAATACCCATTTTTTGCTACTAATAATATTTGTTTTAAAAGGACAACACCCCTTTTTTGCTACTAATAATATTTTAAAAAAATAGTCCATATTATTATCAAGATTCAATTATTGATTAATGTTAAAAATTCATAAGATGGAATCTAGAAACAATAATAGTCAACTTGTGATATTGCTATTAGGATTCAACTCTTCATTTTTCAAGTCAAACTCTTTACATCTAGGTGATGTTCACACAAAGTGAAACTTGGGCCTTCTAGGAAGGTCACCAAGCCTAATACTACTAATTCAAATTGTTTAACCATAGAATTTCCTACAACATTAAGCCCACTTAACTTACAACCCTATTAGAAATTAATCATAAATACTAATATTAAATACTTAAATCTAAAAACGACAACAATATTATATTGTGAAAATTGATTATCACTTATGTTTGAATCTCTTTAAATAAAAAAGAAATTTCTCCTATTTGTTAAAACACCTTACCTACAAGTTTCATCCACAGTGAAAAAACAAGCGAATAAATACATAATTCACCTGAACCTTATTCATGTTTAATTAATCTTCTTGTCCTCCTCTGCCCCTCATTCGTGGAGGTCCTCTCCTGAAACTCCTGCTTCATTGGAGGGAGGCCAACAAACCGGTTAACTTTCATTTTTTATTCCTAATTTTACTCCATCATTTTCATGAGCTCATCTGATCTACCGGCTTGAGGAGGGGTACCGAAGCTGAATTAAGTGACACGAAGCAGAAGGAAGAAGGCAGAAGGCAGAAGGCAGAAGAGGTCCACAAAAGCGAAGGGCGGAGAAGTCGACTTGGACTTTCCGGAGGCGGCGACTAAGTTTTCGTCGATGACACGGCGTTTAAAGACGACCCAATCCAGAATGATCGCTATAATAGCGTTGGGCTTTTTTCGGATTTCTCAACGGTGTCGCCAAGCGAATGGAATTGGGAATTCTTTTTGGTTGAGTGTGAACGGATTTTAAGCATTTGGGCATCAGATTCTCAACTTGCAAGCGTCCTCGCTCATTTTTCCAGGCTTCCTTCGAAGTGGGGTTTTTGTTCCTTGAGCTTTCTCAGGCTTCCTTGCAACTGGGTTTTTGGCAAAGCCGCAAGCTACGTATTTGGATCCTTTTGTGCTCTTATTGAGCTTTGGAATCAGAGGCCCCTGGTTTAGTTTTATTTTTGGGTTTTCTGGTCTTCAACGGCGGGAGCAGACGAAGTGTAAGTTTTTGATTGGTCCTCAGAAGGAAAAGATGGTTTCTGGATTTGATTGACTGCAGTTTGTGCTCGAATTTATGTGCTTTTGTTTCTCTGTTTGGTTGTTTGATTGAATAGCTTTTTGGTCCTTGGAAGTTTTGGGTTGCACCGAAATTTTGATTTTGACATCATCTAATTTGGCCTAAGACGGTCTGACTGTTCTGGTGCACAATCAGGTTTCTATTTTTGGTACTTTATCTTTTGCAGTTCCGACTGTTGGATTCGACAGTCTTTATTCTTGTCTTTGCTTATGAGAATATTTCTGTGGCATGGGAATTTCGATTTTGTCGCCCTCCTGATTGGCTAGATAGTTTGTTTTCTTTAAATAGATTGGGCCATTTTGGTCTGTGATTGGAGTTCTGGAAGAAGGCTTAACATTGTTGAGTTTGAGACAGACCACCGGGAAATTTGGTATTTGTTTGGTTTGGTTCAACAGTTTAAATTCTATCCGTTACTCGAGTTTCGGAAGAAATCTGCCAATATTATTCATTATGAAACAGCCTTCCGGGAAAGTTGGTTTCTGGTTTTGGTTAAATATCTCGTCCTTGTTGTTCTATCCGTTTCTTGAGTTTCAGAAGAAGTCTGCAAATATTATTGAGTTTGAAACAAACTCCGGGAAAGTTGGTTTTTGGTTTTGGTTTTGGTTTTGGTTGAACATCTCTTTCTTGTTTAGGCAGCTTGATGGCTTGATTGAAAGGTTTTTGGTCTCTCTTTCTTCTGCTACCAAAGAGTGATCAAACGTATGGTCTTTTTTAAACAGAGTTGGCCGTTTCTGTGACTGTGCTTGGAATCTTAGGAAACTTTTGTGGACACTATTCAGTTTTCCCTAATTAATTTGCAATTCAGGATAAAATAACTTTTATATGATGTGAAAATTTATTGAATTTCTTGAATTTGCAGAGTTCATCATTAAGGACGGTGTGACTTTACAAGGGATCGGTCAATGGGAGATCATTTTATCTTGTGTGTGGACCGTTTGATAACCGCTTCCACCTTGGAATCAGCTACAGCCGAGGCCCAGAGGCCATCACAACATGGTCAGGTTCCCTTTCAGCAAAACAGGGTGTTGGCACTAGATTCTCCTTCTGAGGCTTGTAATGAGGTTTCATCTCTTGATGCCGAGTCCTCGGAGATGATTCCTGACTCGCACACCTTTGACTATGGAGATGGTCCTTGTACTCTGGTTGAGTGTCGTATCTGCCAGGACGAGGATGATGATAGAAACATGGAATCTCCCTGTGCCTGTTCGGGAAGTTTGAAGGTATTTGATTCAAACACCAACCATATTGGATTCTATGCAATGACTTTTTTCGTAAATGAGAGAAACCAAGCCTGGTGCTTGTGTTATGTGGTTTGAGTTTTCACTGTTACCATTGACTCTGAATGCTGTAACTATTTTGCTGAGGATGTTCAGTGTTTTTTGCTTTGCTTTGCAGTATGCGCATCGCAAATGTGTGCAACGTTGGTGCAACGAGAAAGGAGACATTACCTGTGAGATATGCCATCAGGTGATACATTTAAGACTATTTATATTCTCATTTCTGATGCAGGGGAGTGCACCTTTGAGTTTAAATCTCCTCCATGCCTAGGAACCATGTCATGTCAAGGGTTTTTTTTGCCAAATTTGCATGGTGCTTGCAGCCAACCTTGTCCAGGTGTGATGTGCATTAATGTGGAGTAGTGTGGTATGATCATACCAATTGCTTTGCATTACAATAAGACCACTTCCCGCAGAACTTTTTTATCACTATCTTACTTAAGGGAAAATTTCATATTTAATCTGCATTGTGCATGTTAAGTTTTATCGTGTTGATTGGTTACAGTGAACATCTTGTGGGCCTGATTCCACTTCTACTGTGGCAGCTATCTGCCTGGCCTCATCTTGTTTATCTTGGCTGCTGAAACCATATTAAGTTGTTAATATAATTGCAATCAACTTGCTGCTAGACCATAGCCTACAGGACTATCTTACTGAAGTACAAATTCCATTGATATTCTGCATAACACTGATTGTGTCAGTTGCATTTTATTATGTTGATTGGACTATATGAATATCTTGTGGGCGTTTAGCTTGAGCTAAGAATTGTGCCGTATTACACTTGTGTCATTATCTGGGTAGTTGATTGTGTCAGTTGCATTTTATTATGTTGATTGGACTAGATGAATATCTTGTGGGCATTTAGCTTGAGCTAGGAATTGTGCCGTATTACACTTGTGTCATTATCTGGGTAGTTTCTTTAAGATTTTCCGGTTGTTTCTTTAGTGTAAAATTGTTTTCAGTTTTGGTTTTGGGATGAAATACGTATTCATCGTATATCTATAAGCAGTTTAAAATTTTGAATTGAAAAGGTTATATATGAAAAATTTGATATTTTAAATATCTTTGACAATGTTTTGCTTTTGAAATTTCAGCAATACAAGCCCGGTTATACTGCCCCTCAGCCAGCTTATTCTGATGACATTCCCATTGATATCAGGTAATTTGGAGTTGGCTGCCAGGAAGATTTTTGAATATTTGTTATATTGTTGATTGCAAAATCCAGCACGAAATTTCACTGTTGCTCTAATTTTATGATGTCGAGTAGTGTGCTTATATTTCTTGAATGTTATACATTTAGTGCTGATCTGATCATATCCATCCTCCTCTATTGAGTTCTACAATACATTGAAACAACTGGAACACACCTTTTTATCATTGCTAATCAGGCTTTTTCCCCATCAAAACAGGTCAAGTTGGGAAATATCTGAAGCAGAATTGGACCTACGTGATCCTCGCCTTCTTGCTATGGTTGCAGCAGAGAGACACTTCTTTGAAAGCGAGTATGGTGAATACTCATCAGTGAACTCAAGTGGTGCATCATGTCTCCGTTCTGCAGCTTTGATTGTATGCCTCATTATTCTCATCTCCTATAGATTCTAGCATATTTCCTGCATTCTACACAGAGAATCCCTTCTTAAATCCATAAATTTAAAATTTTGAAAAATTTAGGTGTGATGTTTTTTTAGAAACTCTGATAAATATCGTATTTTATATGGCTTAGTTTGTTCCTCACCAGAGGTCTTGAGTAATCATAAGGGAAAATCAATGTCTTACAAATACATACCTGCCATTGTATTGTAAATGGCATATTTGATTCTTGAAGCTTATTTACTCTGTTTAGTTCGTGATTGGATGTAGAGCAAAATAAGTTATTTTTACATGATACGATAAAATGGTTGTGTATAATTCTAGTTGGTCCTTTGCAACAGCTCATGGCTCTTCTGCTTTTACGACATGCACTTGCTATAACAAATTCTGGAGGAGATGAGGATGGCTCAACCTTTTTCACTGTAAGGAATTAACGGCTTCTCTTTGTTTGATTTGCTTGTATTTAAGAAATTGTTGTAAATGGATTTGTAAAATTTAGAATCTTATGGTGTTATATGATCAATAACTTCCCTTTTCCACTCTCTGGTGATAACCACTTTCTTTAGCTTTTGCAGTCAAGCTGACAATTGGATTCTTTTTTTGAAACAGCTTTTCCTTTTACGAGCTGCTGGGTTTATCTTGCCTTGTTACATCATGGCTCGGGCAATGAGTGTTATACACCGTCGTAGACAGAGACAGGTATGCTGCTATCTTCGATAAAACAAGGAGGTGGTCCAGGGTTCCTTAAAATGCAATTTCTTATGACAATGAATAGATTTGTCATTTTACTGCGAGTCTGTCAACCTGAACAAGAAATAAAGTATTCAGAAGTAATTATGTGTTAGATATATGAGAACCTTTAATTCATAATTTCATACATTGAAGTTTAATTGATGATCATAGGGAATGTGTTATCTCTAGTTTTGAATGATTAATAGGTGTATTGGCATCTTGTTTCAGTGAAAGGGGCCTTTAATTATTTAATATTGATGATGCAGGCAGCAATAGCAGCAGCTGAAATTGCCCTTCGTCTGCAACAGGAACAAGCCCGATCAGTGAATCGACAACACTTAATCAATGTGCAATAGGACTTCAATGTATTCCTTTCTTTGGCCATTTCATATCTAATCAACCATCCAGTTGGCAGCTGTTTATGAGATGAAATGTCTCAGTAAATGCCAGTGGAGATATCCAAGCATCAAGCAGTGAAAATAAAAATTATAATAATGTCAGTTACTGGTTGGCAACTGATAATGTTGATTCTGTATCATGGACGACAGAACATAAAAATTACTGGTTAAGATTCATGTCCGAGACAGCATGCATATTGGTATGTTACATTGTTGGGATCCTCCAATCGACGATGATGACATCTGTTGGAGGCCTCCCGGGCTGTGTGGAGATCTGTCTGCCCCTTATTGACAGGATGAATGTCAAACGGATTCTGGTTGTAGCCCTTCTCATTGTTCTCAAGAAACTACAATGAAATTGTGAAGCTTCACTGTGTTATAGAAATTATTAGAGAGTTTCTCTCATGCATTACATTAATTGTTTGTGTATATCTGCTGGTTGTTGGTTGAGGTCCCCTGGAAGGTTGGAAACTGGAAAGATAGCGGAGATTGCAAAACTCTCTGAAGAAGGTTACAACTTCTTTTTGGTCTGGCATCCTGTTGTTGTTCAGCTTTCATGAGTAATAAAATAATTACCAGGGTCACAACATGCATTCATCTGATGAGCTTGCTCCGACTGAATGACCATCTAGAGGTTTCTTTATAGACTTTCACGTGTATCTTGTATGCAATGTTTCAGTTTGCATTTATGATGATGAGTTGGATTATGCACAATCTTTACGTTTTGTATCATGTTGTTAAAGACAATGTTGAATCTTTAAACCTGTCACTATTTTTAAAAAATGGATCCATTCTCCTTCAAACATGATCTGCAGGGTTGCAACTTGAAGCACCGTTATGCTTGATCCAACTTATAACACCTTTTTTATTGATGCAGAGAAAGAGAGCCTCTGTTCCCCTGTAAAGATTATGCACAATCTTTACGTTTTGTATCATGTTGTTAAAGACAATGTTGAATCTTTAAACCTGTCACTATTTTTTAAAAATGGATCCATTCTCCTTCAAACATGATCTGCACGGTTGCAACTTGAAGCACCGTAAGTCTTGATCCAACTTATAACACCTTTTTATTGATGCAGAGAAAGATAGCCTCTGTTCCCCCTAACCATGTCTCTCGGTAATTCTGATCAGTTCTCGTGTATAAACTCATCAAAGACCTTGCTTTTCAGAAAACAAACAGTTAAACATGCTAATCAAAACAAACCAGTAGAACAGTATCCATATTCACCAAATCAGAACACGTAAGTGAAGAATTAGACAGAAAAGAGAGGCAGGAACAGTTTTTGATCTCTTTGTTTTTATTGATCAAAAGTCTCTGTAGCTTTTACACAGAGAAAAGCCTTCACAAAAGCATAAACATTCTCTTCCAAACAAAATTGCCAAAAACTCCATACGAAGGGAAAAAAAGCCAAAATTATCAACTGCCAATACTGACAGTTGCCATCCAAAAATAAAACACAAAAAGCTTTAAAAAGATAAATCCAAAAGGTAGTATGAACCCATCAATAATTACTCAGCGGTTACAAAATTATTTGTCTTTGAAGACATTGGCGGTTACATTATCTTCCGTCTTTGAAAGGTTCTGCAACTCTTGATTCAAAAGTTTGTAATTTTGTAAATTTCAATTATCCGTATTTGAAGAAATCGATGGTCACATTATCTTACGTCTTTTAAAGGTTCTGAAACTATTGATTCAAAAGAGTCGAATTTTGTAAATTTCATGAGATCTTCAGTGATGTAAGTGTTGTTGGAATCAAGTAAACTCACCATTTTACCAAGTACAGCTTGTAATTCTCGACTCTTGGGGCAGCAATCATAGTATCGACAATCTTTTCAATTTGCTCTCTCTTTTTCCATGCCAAGTCAAGTCTCTTAGCACATTTTCATTAGGAACTTGTTCGTGACCAAAATGGTAGGGATAAATATTTGTAATATTTGAAACAGGACTGATATCGAAATCATCAAGCAAATCCAATCAATAGGCTTCTCACTGATTCTCTCTAATAATTTGCAAGGTTCCACCATTTTGAGTTTCAATTTGTTAGAAGTGCACTTAGAAAAAATTTCTCTGTGCAAATACGCCATGAATAAAAGAGAGTTGCAAGCTCAGAGAATGAACTTAGGACTTAGACACCTTTGGTGGAGAGCACCGGAAAGTAAATGCTTCTTGTGTACATGCCCACCTATCTTAACATGGGAACGCAAAGTCATTTTACATTTCTCATTTCTTGCAGATTTCCTTTTCTGCTTGATGTTGTTCGCTGGTTAGCATCCTCCCCCATTTGATCATTAGCCACGGCTCTATTGTATTGTGGAGGATACAGCACAAGTAAAGAGGCCTTATTGAGCGCGTAATTGCAAGAAGTTGTTGAAGGGGAGGAAGAAACCTTGTTGGTAAACTTTGGTGCCAAGGCAATTGGAGACTCCTCCATTACAGAAGCCTCATCCGTGTTAGGAGCATCATTATTAATTGGAGAAATATGTTGGTGATAGGGCGTAAGCCAACCCACCAAGTGCCTGTCCTCTTGGGATCAGTAGAAATTTTCCTGCACTATGCCCAATGCAATAATATCTTTGACATCTGAATGAAATTCCTTCGTAATCAGTCTGTCGTTTCTGAATCTTATTGCTGCATTTGATTTCAATATCTGTAGGTAAACGTTTGGAAAGATCCATTTCAACCAAAATGCGAAAGATGGTTGAACAATGAAAGAAGATTTAGAATTGGAAGATGTAGATCCAAAGACAAATTTGCCAATGGAATTCCCAACTGCAGACAAGTAGGAGGAACTCGAAAAATGCAATGGAAGGTTGGGTAGACGCACCTTGATTGGAGCTGTAGTTGAAATTTCAGAAAATGGCTCAAATTTCAGAAACCAGGGTTTCATGCATAGGATGGCATTACATCCATGGACCCTTTTGCAACAACAATTCTCTGTCTTTATGAAGCTCATAGATTATATAAAAGAAGTCCTTCGTACAAGGTCTAATGCAAATCCTGCCATGGAGAATAGTTTGCCACATCTACCTAATCAATTTATGTAGCTCCATCAGACTGGGCCAAAAGTCATGAAATTGGCAAATTTAAGGTGTGCTTTGTGTGAGTAACTTCATCCACATATGCTTCTTTACCCAGATGATGGACAGGGAGCAATTGGGGTTTTGCATATTCGAGATTTGAGGCAGAATCCATCGATCTAGGAGATGAATTGATTGCCTATAACCCTAGCGGCAGTTGAAGAATTACGATCCTTGTCAGGGGCATTCGGGGATAAACCTACCCAAACGCTCGGAGGAACCTTTGCGGTAGCAGTGATTTTTGGAGCCTTTACACCATGGAGGTTCAAGAGTTTCGCCATCTTAATACCACCATCACCCGCACGGAGAGCGCCATCACCAATGGAAGAGAGGGAGTGAGAGAGGTTTGCAGGAGTTCATATTTTAAAACAAAGCTGCCTGACGTACTTATTTAATAAATATTTAGTACAAGTATATTAGTTTATTTCTCAAATATAATATAATAAATTATATTATTTTTTTATTCATTAATATAATAAGATATTAAAATAACATCTAATGTATAATTTAATAAATATTTAGTATAAGTATATTAGTTTATTTTATAAATATAATATAATAAATTATATTAAATTATTTATTTACTAATATAATAAGATATTAAAAAAACATCTAATGTATAATTAAATATATCACACTTCAATTTTAAATTATGAGTAAATTATAAAGAAAATATTGATATTATATATATATATATATATAGATAGAGTGTGTGTGGGGGGAGGGGGGGG